>JAVLUX010000025.1:23927500-24182500 GCA_032164185.1 Moxostoma hubbsi
GCGGAAGACGGGCGTGTGAGAGAGAGATCGTTCACGGACATGTCCGTCGTCTTATGTGTTTGTCTTTTGAGTTCTCCATTAAACCTATTATTTTATATGTCATGCCGGTTTCTCGCCTCTTCCTTGCCCGTGAACTTGATCTGTTCTACAGCCACATGTCAAGGTCTGGGATGATTAGAGTTTGCGAACAATCAGTTATCTTAGTCAATGTGTTGAATGCAGGAGAAATGGGCAGGAGTAAAGACCTGAGTGACTTTGACAAGGGTGGCAGGAGTATGATGCTCTTGGCAATGTTCTGCTGGGAAACCCTTGGTCGAAGAATGTGGCCATTCATGTGTGTCAATTTGACACGTGCCACCTACCTAAACATCATTGCAGCCCAGGTACACCCCTTCATGGCAGAGATATTCCCTGATGGCAGTGACCTCTTTCAGCAGAATAATGTGCCCTGCCATACTGCACACATTGTTTGGGAATAGTTTCAGGAACATGATGAATAGTCCAAATTCCCCAGATCTCCATCCGATTGAGCATCTGTGGGATTTTCTGGACCAACAAGTTCGATTCACGGCGGCTCCACCTTGCAACTTACAGGACTTGAAGTATTTGCTGATAATGTCTTGATGCTAGATACCAAAGGACACCTTCAGGGGTCTTGTAGAGTTCCATGCTTCGGCTGGTCACCACTGATTTGGCATCATGTGGAGGACCAACAATTAGGCAGGTGGTCATAATGTTTTGGCTTATCAGTTTATATACAGTAGATGTGGCCTTCCACATCTCTTTCTGTCATTGTTAAAGCCAGTTGTCCTTTGTCTTTGAAGACTGTAGTGTACACCTTTGTATGAAATATTTTTTTTTGCAGTTTCAAGCATTGTATTGCCTTCAAAACAATGACTGAATGTTGAGTTTCTAGAGAAAGCTGTTTCTTATTTTTTCTTTTTTTTTTGTTGCCATTTTTGACCTGATTTTGACCTTAAGACATGCCAGTCTATTGCATACTGTGACAATTCAAAAGCAAACACAAAGACAATGTTTTGGAGTGATGGCTGTTGGAAATGGGGTCTGTCTAGATTTGATCAAAAATAACTTTTTCCAAATAGTGATGGTGCTGGTTTTTACATCAGTAATGTCCTGACTATACTTTATGATCAGCTGAATGCCACTTTGGTGAATTAAAGTACCAATTTCCTTCCGAAACAAAATCTGTACATTATTCCTAACTTTTGGCCGCCAGAGAATATATATATATATATATATATACACAGTATATATATATATATATATATATATACAGTATATATATATATACACACACACTCACTGAATACTTTATTAGGTACACCTGTACACCTACTTTTTCATACATTTATCAAATCAGCTAATCATGTGGAAGCAGTGCAATGCATAAAATCAGGCAGATACGGGTCAGAAGCATCAGTTGATGTTCACATCCACCATAAGAATGGGGAAAAATGTGATCACGGTGATTTTGACTCATCATTGTTGGTTTGATTTTTTTCTATAACTGCTGATCTCCTTGGATTTTTACACACAACAGTCTGTAGAGTTTACTCAGAATGGTGCCAAAAACTATAAAACATCCAGAGATTGGTAGTTCTGCAGATAGAAATGCCCTGTTGATGAGAGAGTCAACAGAGAATGGCCAAATTGGTTCTTAGGGGGGACTTCACATAGAAATAATTGTGCCTATATTGTTTTAGCTGCCAATTAACTATGCATATCAGAAAACAGCACAAACATGGCCAAAAGTTTATTGCTGAACGCAATTTGATGGCACTATTCCAGATGTATAGAGTCAGTTCTGAATGCTACAGTATTTTGTGGAGGATGCAGTAGACTACCACAATCTGGCACACTTTACTGGGACTGTACCACCTCACTTCACCACTAGAATCCAGACAATTAAAATTACTCTTTAAAATGCAGAAAGTGGAATTGACTATGCTGTGCATCTGAATATATGCCACATACATACAACAACATTGAATGAGCTGCTGCTGCTATGGTCAATAGAAAATGTAAACAAGCATCTTTTCTTCAATAAAAGTCCATTTATGGCCCACGTTTCGATTTTATCTTTTTTTTTTTTTTTTTTGCATGGACTTTTGTAATTAAATGGATAGTTCACCCAAAAATGAAAATTATCTCACAATTTACTCACCCTCATGAAATCCAAGATGTGTATGACTTTCCTCTGCAGGTCCTCACAATGCAAGAGAATGGGTACCAACAAGGCAGCATAAAAGTAATCCATAAGACTCCAGTGCTTAAGTCTATAACTTTAGAAGGAATACGATAGGTGTGGATTATAAAACATATCAATATTTAAGTCCTTTTTTACTATAAATTATCATTTCATTAGGTAGCGTTGAAGAAATTCATTCACATCTGGGATGCATGAGGGCGAGTACATAATGAAACATTTTTTTCATTTTTGGGGGACTATTGACCTTTTAAATGACAGCATTTGTGGCTTAATATTGATAACCACAAAAATTTATTTTGACTTGTCACTCCTTTTCTTAAAAAAAATCTTTGTTCCAATGATGCACTTATAATGGAAGTGAATGGGGCCAATTTTTGAACACTAAAATACTCACTGTTTTAAAAGTATAGCCAGATATAAAGGATATGCATGTAAAAATGATTTTACTAAAACAACTGTTAAAATTCAAATTTAAACAACTTTACAGCTCAAATAATACACAAGTTTTAACAGAAAAGTTTATGCAAATGCTTTTATAAAATTATAAGCTTAACATTTCTATGTTTAAACCCTCCAAAAATTGGTCACATTCACTTCCATTGTAACTGCCTCACTGAAACACATATTTTTGCTTTTTTTGAAGAAAAAGAAGGGCAATTCTAAACTAATGTATGTGGTAATCAACATTATGCCACAAATGCTGACAATTGAGCTGCATGTGTATACAGTATACAGTATACTAAGCACCATTTGCATGGAAAGAATGTTTGTTTGCATTGAAAAGAATGGATAATTATTTGAATACTTTAGGTGCAGCACTATTTTAGAGCATTTAGTGCCTGGTTAAAGTGATTGTGAGTGGTTAATGAATAAGATTCAGGCTTTTGCATTGCAATACTGTGTGCAAAAATGGAACAACAGTTTAGTAAATCCGCCCCTTAATATTTCTCTTTAACACACACCAGTTTAACAGAAAACTGCAGGATATAATAATTTTCTCTTACACATACATAGAAAGACAGAGAGGAGGGTAGAAAAAGAATAAGAGTGGGAATGAAGAGAGCTCTGAGCCAAACACAAGAGGTCAGAGGTCACTCTACTCTCTGTATTAAAGTGCAGTTTAAGCTGGTTTAGAGAGAAACTTGAAAGCATCATAAACAAATGGGCCCCAATAAGTCGCACCACTGTTCAGAGGGACCATATGCGGAATATCAATCTAGTGTGATTCTAAGATGTACATACAGTACACCCATACAATGCCAGTGCATGTATGTTTACGTTTAAGACGATAATACTATATTTAGAGGGTTTAGTCTCATCTTTGCAATGTGTGGAAAATCATCTTCCAGGAATCTGGATTAATTAAACGCAAACCACTTCCATCTGCTTTCATGAACAGCACTTATCCCTTGGTACTGTTGCATTATTAAAACAAACACACAAAAACAATCTTTTATCCAGATCAGTGTTGACCAATGAACACAGCTGCAGTGTTGAACAATAATGACATATGCTTATTTGGGTTTGAACCTGGGTCAGTGTGTCAAATGTAAATCAAAACCTCAATCACAAATGGCTCTGTCTCAAAGCCTGGGTTTGGTCAGTGAACAAAATGCTTACCAGGAGTTCCCTATTTGTCACTCACTCGACGTTGTGTCGATGTAGTGACTCTAGGGGTCGCTCTTGAGAGCCCGAGACACCTCTGATCTTTGATAAAAGGCCACTTGGAATTGGCCAGTGGTATTTCCATGCCACTCCCCCGGACATACTAGAATAAAGGAGGGGGCGTGCATCCGCTCATTCAGATTTTCTCTTTGGAGCAGAGTAGTCGATGGTTCAGCGAGCTGAATATTCCATGGCTTCTATCTCTGTTGGATCCTTAAAGCGTATTACAGCGGCTAACTTCCCTCTCTGCCCAGGTACGCCCCTGGGCACTTAAACAGATCATTAGAGTGTATTCTAAAAGAGTATTTTCCCTCTAAAAGGGTATATTCTAAAAGAGCTGCACACATCGGAACATCTTTTTAAAGACGCGTCTTTTTAAAGATGCCCTTCCATTTGTTGGTTATTCCTGAATGCGGTCGATATCTCTCGCTTTCAGATGGCCACGATCACAAAATTAATTAAACAAAAGTTCATAGAACTCTGACCTTTTTATGTTGCATCACAATAGTTTTGTGTCAGATGACAGAAAGAAAATAAAAACTACTTTATTTTTACTTTTTCATTATAGAGATAGACAACAACGAATACTTTCATCGTTATGTTGGGATAGTTTTTCAAACAATTAACCCTTCCTTCCTAAATAAGCTGTTACCTTGCAAATAGGTTACACAATTGCATTCTTACCAGTCATATTTTTACCGTTTTTTTTTAAATATTTTTTATTTTATTTTGATGGCTGAAAGCCTTGAGCATGCCAGCTAATTCTTGACATCAACTGAGAAAGAAATGAGAGTTGGGAGAGAAGGGAAAAAGTGGGTAATTGCTGATTTTTTCTGTACATGAATTTCCTTTTACAATGACAATACACTGACCTAGCCTAAGCCCACAACACACCATTTGCTTGTGTTGTGCAGAAATAATGCAGCTCCTGCATAAGTTATTGTCAGGGAGATGGATGTCCTCAAAGCATCCAGTACGAGGTTGTAGAGAATGAAGGGGGTGGAGGGGTTTGTGGGGGAGTGGGGGGATTTGGGGAGTGCAGCTTTATTATTATGTTTTGATACGCTTTGATCAAAGTAGTTTAACTGAGCTCTGGGAGTTAATTGTTTGCCTTTCAACTTTCTTGCATGGCAAGCATTTTTGCATAGGCTAGCATGCAGGGTGACTGCCAGACAGTTTGAGAGAGACCAAGGGATCACAATGCAGCAAACTGTACATTCTGTGACTTCTCATAAAGGCCTAATTCTGTCAGTGGTTTTCATGGGCTAATACACATTGTGCAGATTGCCCGGAAACAATGCATTGTTTATTACATCCCTCTCCACTGGAAGCCATCACAGTTAACAGGACCATCACTCCCAGTCTAATGACAGATATCATGGATATACATCATCATATGTAGTCTCTAGTGAGCAAAAAAAGGACAAATTCATATCAGTCAAATGTTGCCACAATACACAACATTAGCATATAGAGATGTTGAAAACATGTCCTATCTTACTAAATGGAAGATGTGTCCTTATAGGCTATTTAGGGTTGATACCACATCTAAATTCCATTTTTTTTTTAATACTACTGGTAACTGGAATTGATTTGTGGAAAGATGTATACTGGTCCAAAAAGTATTTGGACACAAAACATGTATGCATTTAATTGCACTGCATGCAAAATATCAAACCAAAATTACACTAGGCCTGTTCTCATAACTAATTTCACTTACTGCTTTACAATAACTAGTCCAATGTAGATTCATATTTCAGTTCCATTTGGCATTTTTTCATTCATAATTTTCTGGTTAAACCCCTATATAAATTATATACAGCAATATATGTACAACAAATATACTGTAATGTATGTACATTCATGTATGTTCTTTATTGATATAAAGAAGTCACAGATACTAGCACATATATAGTATGTAACATACTGTATTTTTTCCCAAATAATTTTGCCATTTTAATATGTAGCCTATATACATATCCAAATATAGCTTTATAAACTATAGTTTTATATGTCCATGACCATATATCAGATGAACAAATTTTGTTCAAATGTTCAGGTAATTCATGGACCTTGTAAGGTTTACAGCATTTTAATTTCATTTTGACTTGGAAATGACTTGATGTCCGAGAAAGTTAGTTGTTTACGCTGTAATTAGTCAATCCAATTCCATAAATGCTCCGTCCAATGCATAGTGGTTTGTGGAGAACCCTGCGAGTGTGAGAGCATGAGAGGCAGGCATTATCACATTGATTGAGTGACAATGTAATAAATGAATCTGTGCTAATTGGAGGCAGTGTCTCCTCTGATGTGACTTGATGCCTGTATTCCACGGTTACCCCCTCACATTTACGGCATGTTTTATGATGTCAATGCTAACACAGTTAGTTCAAGGAAGGCAAGAGAAACGTTGCCTCCCTCTGAAACTTTAACCACTTGTGTCACTGTTGGGACAGTTTTACTTTGGAATAAGACTGCTAATCACACTACTTAAAGGGTTTGTTCACCCAAAAATGAAAATTAGCCCATAATTTACTCACCCTAAAATCACTCTTGGTGTATATGACTTACTTCTTTCAGCCAAACACAATCGGAGTTATATTCAAAAAATATCCTGTATCTTCCAAGCTTTATAATCGGAGTGTATGGCACCTTTGATTTTGAAGCCCAAAAAAATAGTCCATCCATCAAAAAAGTAATCCATATGGCTCCAGGGGGTTAATAAAGGCCTTCTGAAGCAAATAATTATTGTAAAAATATCCATATTTATAACTTTATCAAATATAATCACTGGCTTCCGGTAACGACCATCCATGCATTCACAAGAGAGTTAGTTTCCGCCGTATGACGTAGGAATAGCGTAAACTCAGGTTAGAAGTGACGAACGCTGAAATGTAGAGGATAGAGCAAAACAAAACGCTGGTCACAAATTAGAAGACAACAAGGATTTTTAAAGAAAAATGTTGGAGAATTGCGATATAAGAGAAGAGGAGAATTTTTTTTTTGCCCAGCCCTATTTGTTTGAAACGGAGTACACCAACCAGGAACTCCGGGAGATGGAGGAGAATCTGGTAGACAGAGTACAGGAGAGGTGGTGGTGCTCATGCAGGAAATGCGAGGTAATGCCAAAAGAGGCTGAGAGTGTTTGCTGCCATGAATGGATGATTGGAATGACTGGATAGACACACAAATTCACCATTTTAAGACTAATAGAACTCTACAGTATAGCTAAAACAACTCACTTCTTTTCGCTGTTTTCGTTTGTTGTAAACAACGCTTACTTCCGCATTCGCCACTTCTCACCGGTAGTGATGGGTCATATGTGAATGAGTTGGTTCTAAGAGCTGGCTCTTGTAGGTGAACACTGGGAGCCGGCTCCCAAATCAGAAGAGCTGAATCTATTCATAATATTATATAAAAAAAAAATATGAATAATCAAAAGATTTAAATGAATAGAATTGACTAATTCAAAGTATGAAAAAATAAATAAAATCATATAGGCCTAAATGCTCAACTGCACACACATTCGTTCTGACTGTCTGCCTCAGCCTCACCTGTTGTTCCGTCAATCAAACCAATGAACCAAAGATGCGTGAGGGAGGGCGGAGCTCACTCACTCACAGACACAGTCACACACAAGAGCTGAGGAGAGAGAGCAGCTGAGGAGAGAGAGTAAAGACAGCTGTGAAAACAACAGCTGGAAAGTGGAAAATGAGTCGGAAGCACAGTAGCATTTGGATGCATTTTAATAATGTAGACAATGTTAGAGCACAGTGTAGAATTTTCAAAAACAAAATCCATATAAAGCCGGTTCCATGCACAACCTACCTTCGCATATGCGAACTTTGCACCCAATTACAATTGTTTTAACACCAATCATAGTCGCAAACTGTTTGACTTGAAAAAAATGTTTATTTTTTTTTTAAAGAGCAGTTTGGGAGCCAAAAGAGCTGGCTCTTTTTGGTGAGCTGAGCTGAATGAGCCGGCTCACTGAAAAGAGCCGGAATGCCCATCACTTCTAACCGGAGCTTACGCTACATCTACATTATACACCGGAACTCGACTCTCTTGTGAACGTTGGATTGAAATTTAGTTTTCTAATGCAATGACATTATTATATTTAAGTGTATTTGAAGTGTCCAACTTTACTTTTTGGAGCAAGTTTTTTGTTTATTCACCAACTTAATGATCAACAATAAGGTAAACAGTGCAAAATATCGGACCTTCTTCGTGAAACACAAGCCCTATCTTAATACCGCTAAGTGTGGCACTATGCGATTCATTATTCAAGCAGAGTTGGTAGGCATGGCCATGAAATTTTGGTATTTTTGAGCAAGCTTGCTCGAAGTCTAGGCGCAAGTAGGTTTGGTGAAATTGTGTGGGCAAAGCACTAATGGGCTGGATCAAGTGCAACTTAATTCTGAAGTTCTTCTCTGGTTATTGCACCATCTACATCCTATTATATAGCCGATTCCCTGTCAAGCACAAGTGATAAAATCAAAGACAGCTATGCTATGAATTAGAAGAATAGAAATATGGACGTATTTTTTTTTTGTGGATTAACTGCACCCTTGTTGAATGTCAGGCATATTTACATTTACATTTATTCATTTATAAGACCCTTTTATCCAAAGCGACTTACAAATTAGGAGTTATAAATTGTATAACTACTGCTATGCAGAGGTGCAAAAAAACTATATGAAATGTATGCAATGCATATGGATCCTACACAATGCTTACAATGCATTCAGGGGGCTGATTCATATATATATATAAAAAAAAAACATCCCCAAATCCAAACATTTTGCTCTATCAAACTTCAACGTGATCTTTTGCAGTGACATCAAAATCAACCCATTGACATGTATTGGCAAAACACCAATACATATTGAACCATAAATACAATAGTAATTATACAATATAAATGATATATATTTGCTCTGAAAACAGACGTGGTACTGAAATTTATTTACGCAATGACCTGTTTCTCAGGAAATTAGCTAATTGCGCTTTGCGCCACTTCATTGACATACAATGCACCAACATTCAATGTAAAATTCAAAGAATGGTTTTACAAATTATACAGAAATGTGTTCTGCTTGTGTTTCGTGAATAAGGCCCATTGAACATACAGTACTTTCATCCTATCAGTCTTTTATTTTTGTTCACGGCAGGTTAAATATGGCATCTACTCTAAATAAATCTATTGCATGCACTTCATAAACTACTGTGCGATCCACGCCAATATCACTTTGTTCCTGATAATGAAAACGCCTTCCTTTTTGTTGTTGTGAAGTCAGTTAGATATTCCTCTGTCAACCCTGCAGCCATGTGATTGGCTAATGGGGGAAGTTTGCGTCCAGCGCAGATTCAAGCTATTTGTCATGGCTGTGCTCCCCCGACATGATTGATGCCCAGGCTGCTGGTGATGAGCTGCAGCTCCCATGATTCTTTATTAAAATGCTATGCAAGCTGACATTTACATAATAAAATAGTTACTTAGAGCAAATCCTCAATGTGGAAACAACAGACTAACGGTTGCAAACCATATTGATCATTCTGACACCGCACTTATGAATTTATGAGGGAGGTGAGAACAGTGGGACGAGACGCCAGGCACAAATTGGAGTAGATGGTGTTATTGCATGGCGCTCCGGCCCCATGGTAGATGAAAGTTGTCATCAAAGCTGGAAGGTAGGAAGTCAAAGAGAGTGTGGGAGAAAGAGAGTAAGGTGATAGCAACCTATACTTTTTTTTTTTTTTTTTTTTTTTTGCTTTAGCAGAGGCTTAGTTTAAGTGGTGTTGATAATAGCCTGGGTCAATACTGTTAGATCTGTCAGCCTGGGTAAGTGAAGTAATCAAGGCAATTTAACTGACCTCCAATTGTCTGGCTCATGAACTCTTAAAGTAGGGAGCTTCTGACAATACCATTATCTCATACAGACATCTTGGATAGTTTTGAAAGTAGATTAAACTCTTTAATCCTATGGCTAGTGCTAGCCTGAGCTACTGTGTAAGGTCCAGTCCAGTAAACAGGGGCACAAAGATTATTTAAAATCTCTACCACACTTGGCATTGCTTTTTCCAAAGGCTACTCTCTAGCAGATGTTTCAAAGCAATCCAAACCAACACCAACAGTTATCCGCTTCCTTCACAATGATTTAACCCTTCCCAACCAGGACCTCAGCAGCTAAAATAGAGTTGCTCTGCACATTCACACACAAATACATTCCACATATTTTACTTAACTGGATACTTCAATATAATCTTGTAGGTATTCTTACATAAAGTGTGATTCTAGCACATGTACATTTGCAAAGACATCTAAAACGTAACTTTTGACATATGAACAAAATCCTTAATGAATCCATAAATATTGAATTGGTTAATTTTATTGTATTTATAATCAATTAATTAAATGTCATATTTAATGGGGGTAAAGGTAGGGTTAAAGAGTTCAACCAAAAATGAATATTCTCTCATAATTTACTCACATTAATACCATCCCAGATGTGTAGGACTTTCTTGTGCAGAGCACAGACAATGGTTTTAGAAGAATATTTTAGCTCTGAACTTAGGTCCATACAATGAAAGTGAATGAGTACCACCATTTTGAAGCTCCAAAATGACTGCAGCAGTTAAATCTATCTCTAGAAGTGAAATGATAGGTTTGGGTATCAATATTTTTTTTTTACTATAAATTCCCCTGCCTGTATTTCATTCTTCATGGTTCCACCAAAAACAAAAGAATGTGAAAGTGGAGATGATAGTGAAGAGACTTAAATATTCATGTTTCTAAGCCATACTTTCATTTCTTCAAGATATGGATTTAACCACTGGAGTCTTAAGGATTACTTTTGTTGCATTTGTGCTTTTGGAGCTTTAAAGTTTTGGAACCCATTCACTTGCATTGTTTGGACCAGCAGAGCCTAGACATTCTTTTAAATGTCAAGGCCTAGAGAGGGATGAAGGACTCAAATGCAGGTTAACAGAAAACCAGATTATTTAAATCAAGAGCAGCAATAAAGCAGTCTGCAGGGATCAATGTTGCTCACAGTCCAAGGACCAGGTGGAATTTATCAGAGACCGGCAAGGAAAGCAGATACACTCCACAGTCACCAGGCAGGGCAAGGGTAGACAGGGCTGAGTTGTAAAACCCTGGGGCCGATATCAAGGGGGAGTGGGCAGCAGAGCTCTGGACCAAGACCGCCAAGGCCAGTGCAGGGAATGTCAGACTGGGAGCTGCTCGCTGAAGTGTCAAAGACAGGTTAGGGCAAAAACAGAGATTGATGGGCAGACTAAACCAGGCAAGTGGCTTGGTTACTCATGGTCAGTGACAGGCAGAAAATCAGGAACTAGTAGGGCAGGAAAACCAGGCCATACAGACACTGGAACCCTACAGGAACAACTAAGAGGGCTGGCAACAATTTGGCACAAAACAGCAAACAGGGGGAGAATAAATAGGGAGATACACATAATTGGAGGAGTTTCAAATATATTACTTCCGTTTCTAAAGCTGTAAATAATTAAAACATATACTTGTAGGTGCTGTCAATACGTCTATCTTGTACTGTATGTTTCAGCACTTATCCAACATATGAAAAATGTACATATAAATGTGCAGGGTGCACTGGTTGTTTAGATTAGTTTTACTATCAGATATAACTAATAATTGATATTTATTAATTATTAATTAATAATTAAATTAAATAATATAATTAAATTCGTTAAATTCTATCCTCGTGGCACCACTCTTTGACAAGAGAAAAATTATAGTAAGTGACTGATCAAGTCTCGTAAAATTCTGCCCTGAAGATTGAGTATTTTGATAATCAAAATAATCAAAAAGGAAGAAGCTAGTCAAATTGTTGACATACGAATCCAACAGTAATCTGGTTACAGTTGGCTTCTAACAACAACAATTAAACAATACTGAAGGAATATGGGAGCTCTTGACGTGGCAGAGGCTGCTTCAACACAATATTCAAACAAACAACTAGGAGTACTTATTATAATATAACAGGATTTATTATAATCAAACAGCAATGAATCAAACAGCAATGAACACTGCCAATACAAGATGAATATAACACAAAAACATATTTTGGAAATCCTAACTAAATTGTGGAGCTATATGCTAGTGTATGTGTGTGGGTGTGTGTCTAGATTCAGTAACAAAGACACAAAATGGCAGACTAAACTCCACGTGTGGAACCAGTTTAAAAATGGAGTATTGGTTTCAACATTGAGAACTAGGTTCAAAATGGCGAACTGAATTCAAAATGGAAACTAGTTTCAAGATGGAGAATTAGATTGTAAAGGGCGGAGCCAACGATTATTTGAATGTGTAGGGAAAGAAAGATGGCTGGATCAGATCCAGAGCTTATACCACATGCGGGTGGTAATGAGCCGACACACAAAGGAACTGAACGCAACAGGTGGGAGAATTTGAAAACACCAGCCGGAGTCGGACATAAACTGCAGTGCTGCTCGCTCCATGAATGACAGTGTGTGTCAGAGAGAGCAAACAAAAAGGGGTAATGCAATTTAATGGAGGATACACACTGGTAACAGCGGGATTGAATCATTAGTTCAGATCACTCAATAAAATAAAATGTCCCCAAAAATGACGATCTCACAAATCAAAACAGCAATCAGCGATCGTAATTAAACATACAATTGTAAACAAACCATCCAACATTACACAATTAAATATATATGATTTAGTTTTATAAGAAAAGTCACAGTTTCTAAACTAAATCTGCCCAGATATCAAGCCTTACTTGGGAAATCCTGTGCGATTTCAGCAGGGTTATACATTTGAATTCCTGTTGCATTGAGCGGTCAGGTGAAAACAACCTGGATTCGGTCCTTTGTCTTACACTCATCAGCGAAAAGATGCGTCTGAGTTATTCCTCGAGTCCGGTGATGGAGAGAAATGCAGGAGGTAGTCAACGTTGATAGAAAATGATTGAGAAGGAAAGCTGGTCGCTTTTCCGTTTTCTAAATAAATTCACTGTTGTCTCGCAGTGAAAATGAAATGAACCGGTTATAATAAGTATACTACACGACTGGAACAAAGCTAAAGTTAATCTTACTCTACCGTGGCCAAATGGTGAGGTTAGAAAAACGTGGTCTCTCTTTGTCCAGAAGATATATGTGTAGATACAGTCTCTGCAGGCTGGTGCAGCTGTAGGCAGAGAGAGGGAAATCAAATCTGACCGCTGGTTTTGTTAAGAAGATGACGTCATCGGTCATAGGCTGCTTTTGACCAATGACGTTTGAGATTGGGTCCATGGGCAGGAATTCCCGTCTGGCTGTGAAGCATTCTGGGACACCGAGTTCAATGTCTCACCTTTGATCATAGAACAAAGGGCCATGCTGTCTCCGCTGCTATTTTAAGTGGGGCAAGGCCCTACAAATGTTATGTATGAATAGCTGCAAATAATAATGAGATCAAGCTGGATTCTCAATGTTCTGACTGCCTAGATAAAAAGGTGAGTTCGAGTTCAACTGTGCTTTGCCTTACCGATTGTGAGATTTGCCGGTTTCAGTCGGGGGAGGAGTTGAAAAGAGGGCAGCCAACCTGGACACTTTGCTCTTCCCGCCATCTGTTGAACCTTCACCAGTCACGGAAGATCACACAATGTTTGCAGACGAAGAAGAATTTCGATAGATAGATGCTTGAATTTTACGCAAAATAATCAGAAACATTGTTCATTTGAAGATTTATGTGCTGTTTAATACAGTGCCTGCTGTGTGTATAAGAAAGTCCAATAAAAGCCTTTAATATTTTAATACTAATAAGTTAGTGAGTATTATGAATAATTTGGAATGTTTTATGAATAAATATGATATTACTTTGACAACATAATATAACATTATATAAACATGATTTACTTTTATAAAAACACAGATTTGTGTTTTCAGAACTGGAGGAGTCAGAATAAGCAACTTGTTAACAGCATACTACCATACTACTCTTATTTCTTCCATAGACTGACAGAGCAGAAGTAGTGAGAGTAGTATGCAAATGCATTAATCCCAAAAAAGATGTGTAACCGTTGTCACGTTGTAAGTCTGGCCAATCACATATAAGCTGTATCATCATCATTCAGAGCTTGTGCAGCTGCTCTGGAGAAACTGTGTCAGCTGAGCCAGACGGCTGCTCTCAAATCGCTCTTGCGTTACTTTGATGTGATGCAAAGTGTCCAGGTCTAGGT
The DNA here is from genome assembly GCA_032164185.1 of Moxostoma hubbsi. Lineage (NCBI taxonomy): Eukaryota > Metazoa > Chordata > Actinopteri > Cypriniformes > Catostomidae > Moxostoma > Moxostoma hubbsi. The sequence continues at coordinate 23,941,619 of JAVLUX010000025.1, forward strand.
TGGCTGAGACTGAGGTTAGTGGTCATGGCAGCCATCTTGGCTTTGCCACAGAGTTGTGTTACAAAAGCAGCTCTTCAGATCAATATCCATAAACATCTGTTGTCTCATACCAAGGAGGTCACTGTCTGTAAGTCTGTAAACTTATTTTAATGTTATTTTAATTATTTTATTATATTTCTAAACATTTCCAATGGTATTATTATTAACATTGGACTAGCATTTGTGCTGCTAACGGCTATCTGAGGATGGCAAAGTATTTCTTACATGTGCATGCATACTTACCTGAATGTCATAGTTACCTTTATCTTACGCTTTATATTGTGATTTCTTGCATATCATGTACTGATTCCTTTTACTGATGTACTGAATGTAGTCTTTTGTGTTTTATTGTAGTTTCACAAATTAATGTTGTGGGACTGGAGTTTCAAAATAAACAGCAAAAAGGAATTATTTGGCTTCGACATTCCTTCAAACCACAACATGTTTAACTATCTGTTGAGGTGCAATTTACCTGCAGCAAGGGCAGAATGTATCATATGCTATCCTCAAGTGTAATATGCACATTGTATTGTAATGTGTATATTGTGTATAGAAACATGTCAATTGTGTAAATATCTCATTGTATCAGAAAGAATCGCATGCTTGGTAAAGTTGACATGACATTGATTTGATGAAATGATATTGAACCACAGAATATTTTTCTCTTTTGAAATAAGCCCCGTCTGGTGGTCCGATGAGATTGCTACTTGAACTATTAGATCCTGCCAGAGATAGGAGGCAGGGGACGGGGAGCCTACCACAAAAGTAGTATCCAGAAACTACCCCAAAGAGAGGGGTTCCAGATGCGTTACGATCCGGGTCATCGTGGCTGAAGTTCCATTCTGGAGAAGAGAAAAGGAAATGTGATAAATGTGTGTTTGAGAAAAAGGGAGAAATGAGCATGGACTGATTGAGTCCTTTCTGCATGAATTTTAGCGGAATCTAAAAGGGGGTGGAGTGCTTAGTCCGGCAGAAGGTGTGGGCAGGGGGCATAGTCGATAAAACTCCAGAAAACAAGATAGAGAGTCAGTGATTTAATTGAGAAACCTGGGAATGTGCTCGGCTGAGAGAATGAAGTTGCAGTTGATGCTCTGCCATGTCAACAATCTCAGTAGGGGCATAATAAACCTTGAGGAGAACCAGCCTTATAGATGATCACGACGGTAGCGGTGTTGTCGCAAAAACTTTGTCGCTTTGGTACGATACCAGCCCTGGTACCTCGGTACATCGATACTAAATCAATATTATAATCAACAAATAAAAAGCCTTAGATTTTTGATGAAATTACACAGAAAATGACTTGATAAAAAGAACTGCATAAAGTCTTACAGATGCAAATGATGCGTTTTCCTGTCTGGATTCTATGTTAAATGTTTTAATTAAATGTTATGATCAAATTTATATTTTATCAGATTGATACATACAGTTTTCGTAAAATAAAAAATATTATAATTATTTAGTTTTTTTTTACAAAAAACTGCCAATTTATTTTTGGTAAAATAAAATCCTACACAACAGAGCTCCACAGTATGAATGAAAGCATTAATGAAAAAAATCTGATTACCTGTGGCACAAGGCTGCTTGCATTTGTGATATTGCTGACAGATAATAATAATAATACAACCATTTAATATTATATAATTGCTATTATGAGTATTATTTCTACTTTTTGAATATTACATTTTTATACAGTAGTTATATTTTTCTGTCTTCAATTTCACACATCCATTTGAATAGAGCTGTCATGTTAGCGGGACTTTTATTTTGACAGAAATTTGAGTTCTTCCTGTTTTTAAAGGATAGTTATATCAAGCTTCCCAGTAATGCTGGGATACTCCCGTCGTGACTCTCAGGCTGAAATCTCCAAGCTGCATCCGAGGAGAACATTTAAGTGTTAAAAGCCATTTATTATATAAACACACTGCATGAAAATTGTATGTGCACATGCGTGCACCCGTGTGCGAGTCTGGGAATCATATGACAGAGCAGAGCGGAATCTCTTGTTCATTCTGTAGTGTGCAGCACATTTGACTGCATGTTATTTAATTAAATTGCATCCTTCTGGTGTTTAATGATCACAATTGATCATATCCAGACGTTTATTTATTTTATTTTCAAATTGTCATTGATTTCATCTCAAATTTGTCACATCTTATATAATTTTGCTAAGGACAGCATACTGTAATATGGTACCGAAGTTAGCAACAAGGTGATATCGTACCATTTAAATTTTTTGGGTATCTCAATACGTAATTATCGATAAACCGTGCAACACATGAGTGAGAAATTTATCTGGCCATTTCCCTGTGAACCATGTTCCTATAAAGTAGCCTCCAAGACCTGTGGAGGGCACACAACTGTAAAAAAGGACATGCCATCTGAGTTTTTGGGTTTCCTTTTTGGAAAAGGGAAATTACGTTCCAGTGATTTAGTAACGGGGACAAAAATTGGTGGTCCGATCGGCAGCCGTCGTCAGTAGATAAGTTGTCAGAGTTATCGATGTAACGGGCTAGCATGAGGAGGCGAGAGATGGAGCGGCCTTGATGAATGTGCATTGTGAAATAAGGTGACCCAAAGAGATGGTAGATCACAAATGTAAACTGGCAGGCGTAAGGTAGGAAAGAAGTGTTAATTAATGATCTGTCTAATTTATTGAAAGGTGGGGAAGCTTACATTTTAGGGGAATCACACGTGATGCCGGAAAATACGAGAGACATAGAGGGGCTTATTTTTTTATTTATTTTTTTCTCCACTGGAGAGGGAATACCCAGCTTGTGAGAAAAATTGTTTAAACATCCAGAGTGGAGCTGTGAGTGGCAGGGGAATATAGAAGCAGAGAATCTGAGCGGGTGCATCGGATGAGAGCTTAAAATATTGGAAGGATCCGGCATAAGCCTTCCGAAAGAGAATTAAATGTGTGGACTACTTCTATACCCAACTGTGAGCCAGACATTCATTCATTCATTCATCTTCAACCGCTTATCCTGTACAGGGTCACGGGGGGCTGGAGCCTATCCCAGCTAACATTGGGCGAAAGGCGGGGTACACCCTGGACAGGTCGCCAGTCCATCGCAGGGCCACACATATACAGACACACACTCATACTCACATCCACACCTAGGGCAATTTTTGGAGACACCAATTAACCTAGCCTGCATGTCTTTGGATGGTGGGAGGAAGCCGGAGCACCCGGAGAGAACCCACGCAGACACGGGGAGAACATGCAAACTCCACACAGAAAGGCCGGGGCAACCGGGGTTTGAACCCATGACCTTCTTGCTGTGAGGCGACAGTGCTAACCACTGCACCACCGTGCCGCCCGTGAGCCAGACAGTGAAGTAAAATTTGCCACATGATGCCAAAATGGGTGAGATGGGGTGAATGGGCATGACATTTGGAAGCATCTTGGTGTCTGCTTTGGTGAAGAGGGTGCCATGCCCAGCCTTGGATAGGGCTGAAGTATGTACGTAGATACAAAAGATGTTATGTTTGAAGCCGAAGTTCCTGATAAAGCCAGCAAAATCCAGCAACACACATGGTCCATGACATTTAAAGCTTCAGTTGACTGAATATTCAGTATCTGCTTCGCAAGAAGCACTCATCCTCATCACAGATTTCCAAGAGTGAACGAGCCTTACTTATCAGCTGCTAAATGAAGCTGCCCTGACCATGAATGTAATTACAGTGAATGGAGCAGACAGCAAAATGCATTGGTAACTGAAAATAAAATGAATGCCTTTAGACAAACGTAGTTGTAGAACTAACGTATAAAGCATTATGAGGAAGCATATGTCTTACCAGCAGATACAGAAAATTAACTGTATCAGAATTTAAATAATGAGTAACGCTGTGAAAAATCTAATCCGGCACAGGTTTTATCCATTGAGTAAACAAAACCTTACCTACCTGCTACTAAATGTAACTGCCCCAACCATGAGCACATTAAAAGTGAATGGAGCAAAGTCCAAAATGCACTGATACTTAAATAAAACATTTAGTGTTGTTATGTTAACTTAAAAACCTGTAATGCACTTTGAAATTTGGAACACTGATAAAGCCCATTGCTTAGAAAGTCCCCATTGATTGAAACATTGTCCGAACATTGATGAAAGAATAAATTATTTACAGAGATCCATATAATACAAATCTCTGCACATCATGATGCCTGAATGAGTAATGAAACGTAAACATAACTGTGGAATAGGAATTTGACTTGATCATATAAGGCAGCGAAATGCATTGCGCTGTTAATGAAATGTGCTGTTTAAATATTTAAATGTAATGAGCGGAGCACACCGCTAAGTGTCAGAGGAGCCAAAAACAAGTGGTGCTTCCTTATTTGGAGAATGTGGAAGTAGATGGATGTAGTAAGAACCACTTAATGATTTAACATGTGATAGGAGCAACCAACAAAACAAGGCATCATCTTAACTGAATGGAGTAATAAGACCACATACGCTAAGTACTTATGCATGATGCATCATTTCCCATAGGAGTACACTTGGGCATGCAACATGGTGAATGAATCAGCACTGTGAGGCCGTCATGCTATGAACCGTGTGATCGCCTACCGTGAACTATGAGAACCAAATGCTCTATTGAAATGAAATATTGTCGCTTGAATTTGATATTGATGCAGATGAGAGTTATAATGAACAGACAACATTGGTAGCAGAAAGTCTAATACCCATAAACCATCATCTAAATGCATTTGATGAAGATGATTGAGAACTGATGCTGATCAAATGCTTCCTTGAGGTAATGATTTTTACTGAGTGCCGAGGAGCTCAACCATTCCAGCTAGGGTTTTGCACTCCGGTTGCGGTGGCTTGACTGAGGGAGGTCTCCTATGTGACTCCTATGAGGTCTCCTAAGAGGGAGTGTGACTGAGAACTGAATGAAGATCCAGATTTGATGATTGTTTACACCCCGTATGTTTGATGTGGGGCTGAATGTTGAGATGGCCGGTGGGCTTTCCAAGATGTTATGTGTGAGCTGGATCACCTGTGACCTGGAGAGATTGGGGTTAACGGAGATTCTTGGTTAACATTTATTTTATCATTCCAAGAGGGCCACAAGACTCAGATGTGCGCTGTGGCAATGAGCAGCTGATCCTGTATATAAGGTAAGGATCAAATGACTAAATCCATGTCCAGAGCTGGGTATTAGGGTATTAGCTCATTGGGGAGCAAAGCTGACTCGACGTCATACATAGTAAGTAGTAGAATTAATTGCCTTGTTGGCACACTGAAACAGCAAATAGGTAGGTTGAAAGTAGGCTTTTAAAGAAATGGCTGATGAGCTAACTTGGCATGATGACGTACAGCTGCAAGTCTCTCGCTAGATCTATGCTTACGCTTACATTTATTGTAACTTTGGTGCATGTTGAATAGATGTCCAATGTGACCAAGGTAAATATAGCACTTCACAGATACAGGCAAATAAAATCAATTCTGATTTGTGTGCTATTGTTGCAGGACCCTGACTCAGGAGACCCGGCTGACAGATTACTGTTACCTGTAAACACAGGAGAAAATGAAGAGACTGGGAAGTCACATCTGCTCTCTCTCACAGCTCCTCTTGTTCATGTGTTTATTTTTAACAATCAATTAGCTTCAGTTACAACAGTCATTTTTCAGCTGTATTAATGAGACATTCATATTTCTTTTATCTCAGTATTTTTAATTTTTCTCCCTTTTGTTCACATCTCAGTAAACATATTTATCTTGCACTGGGTCAGTGCCTTGCTTCCAATCACCTTGATTATTTTGCCGTTTTTGGTCTCACAAGGGTCCAGAATACTTGTTCCTTGACTCCTATACTTTCCCTCTTAACTCATTGATTTGCTCTTTTGTCGATGATGGGTATGTTTTTGCTCAGCACTTCTCCCTCCCCAGACCTGGTCGGCTTTGGGTTGGTTATGTCTGGTTGGGACATTTGTTCTGCAGTCACTGGTTGTCCCTTGGCAGTGACCGGTCCCCATTTCTCTGCCGCTGTGATCATAGTAGACGCCCAACTGCCCAGTATCAATGCTCACTGCAGATGAAACAGTGTGTGCAGCCTTGTCAGACTTCATCCGCGCACCGTGGATAGCACCATAAGCGATTCACCCGGCGAGGGGTTGGTTGGCTGCTGGTGGAGCATTGGCAACCACCTTCAGTTCAGATTGGCATGGAATGTTGTATAGCATCCACCATGCTGGTGAGGGCGTCAATCCTGGCCGTAAGTTGTTTATCGGGTCATTTTGATTTTTCTTGCAGCTCTAGGCTTAAGTTCGGAACAAATGTCTTTACACTGGTGGCCTAGGCCCTGGTGAACGGTGTGTAGAAACACATCCTGCACCATAGCTGCACTATACTTCCTTTCTGAGTCAGCTTGCTTCGCTGCAAAGAGTATTTTCTGTTTCAGCCCCAAGACTTGATATAAGAACTGCTAAGGTGTTTCATGATCGCTCTGCTTGGTATACATCAGTTCCTGAAACATTTCTGTGCTGTTTCGGTCACCCAAGTGTGATTGTAAGAACTCCTTTAGCTCAGCTACACTAATATCATCTTTGTTCATTAACATGTCTTTAAAAGGCCCTGGCTTGACAATTCTAAGCACCCCTCGGACAATGTCGGCCTCGCTAAAGTTCTCTTTCCGGCCACTGTCTATCTGCCTGCACACAATGTTGTACGTGATATCTGACGAGTGATCCCCAATTTTGCCCCCATGTATCTTAAACTGACTTGGCAGTATGTATGGGAATACTCCAATGGGGAATGCAAAGTCATGGGCTACTTGTTTGGTCGGTCAGTTAGGTACACATGCGGTGTAGCGGCACCCCCCCCCCCGCAGATTTTCTTGATGATTTCTTCACATTCTGCAAGCATTTTGCATATGTCTTTGTTTGTTTCAGGCTCAGTACCCTTAACACACTCTGAATCAGCTGTAACATGTAGTGGTATCAGGTATGTGTCATCAGTAATTAGTGTCAGTACGTCAATGGCATGTGGAGGTGACACATGTGCAATGTGAGTGTTAGTATCAAAATCAGTCTGCTTTACTGAATTTATAGTCTCTTGTAATGCCAAGAGTTCACCCATACCTTGATCCTTGGTTTCAAGCAAGAGTTCACTGGCCATGAAGGCATTGCTATACTCAAAACAACCATCACTAAACCAACGTCCTCCAGGTGTAGTTCAGATGGGTCTTTCCCTGGTATTGTCCTGATGATCTTGATGATATGGAACAGTTCATCAGCAGGAAGTGTGACCAGGTCCTTCCTGATGTCCCACACCAGGCGTTTCCTTGTACGATCTGCCATGATGTCACTCTCTGTCGTCCTCTCTGTCACAGCCTCAACCTCAAGACAAAGACAGCCATCTGCTCAACCCTCCAGCTGCATTCCGTGTCTCTTTGTCAAAGCAGCCACGGGCCTCAAGCCCTCGCACCACCGTGTCTCTGGCCCCACGGTTCAGGAATATTTGGATCAACCTCCTCACGTCATGTGGAGTTGATCCCGGAGGAGCCCCAAAGAATCTGTTGCAGGACCAGACTCAGGAGACCTGGCTACCAGATTACTGTTACCCGTGAATACAGGAGAAAATGAAGAGACCGGGGAGTCACATCTGCTCTCTCACAGCTCCTCTGTTCATGTTTTTATTTATTTACAATCAATTAACTTCAGTTACAACAGTAATTTTTTAGCTGTATTAATGAAGCATTACTTCACATTTCTTTAGTCTCAGTATTTTGGCTTTTTCTCCCTTTTGTTCACATCTCAATAAACATATTTATCACTCTCATTTAACAATACATTGTATATACAACCCGATATCACGCCGAGGCGTGAAATAGACACGCCGGTCCACTCGCGGATGCGTGTCGGTGTCACGCTTTGCCTCCTCCAGGCGTGTACATGACACGCGCGCGTCTACGTAGAATACCGACAGGGGGCAATCGTTTCCTCAACGCCAACAACTCTCCGCGCACCAAAGAGGAAGCGATACCGTTGTCGTCGCGTTGCACGTTCGTGCGGGCAGGATGCCGGCCAATTTCGCCGGTTACTTTCACTTGTGACCATATGTGACAAATAAAGGTTCATTATAGTGCTGCTTTCATGAAGAAATCCTAACGTTGCTGTAGCCTAACGTTGTTATATGTGTGTGTGTGTGTGTGTGTGTGTGTGTGGGCTGTCGAGTATCTTGTGCTGATGTAAATAAATAAATAAATAAATAAATAAATATATATATATATATATATATATATATATATATATATATATTTATTTAAAAAGTGTATTTATATACAAAAATATATATCCTGCTAACCGGAACTGGACAACGCGATATATCGCTTCCTCTTTGGTGCGCGGACAGTTGTTGGCGTTGAGGAAACGATCGCCCCCTGCCGGTATTCTACGTAGACGCGCGCGTGTCATGTACACGCCTAGAGGAGGCAAAGCGTGAAATAGACACGCATCCGCGAGTGGACCGGCGTGTCTATTTCACGCCTCGGCGTGATACCGGGTTGGTATATAACATGCATTAACTCACCACAGTATCAATATGCATTTGTTTTGGTTACTTTCACCTTTTAAAAGGTATCATCAAAATCAGTTCAAATCTTTTCTTTCCCTCATGAGAACATATTGGAATCACATAAATCCGCATAATCTGATCATGTGATCACCATGCGCGCCAGCGCAATCACAGAGTGAGCTTTGCAAACAAATTAACACTTTTCTTTAAACTCCTTAACATTAACAAATAAATGTTTTGTTAAATCAACACCAGATATTCACTCGTTATGATTAATATATTGATTAATGAAACAATTTACATCACTTCAATTCACAGACCACATGGGCGGGACATTATGAATCTTAACAAATCTCAAACAATGCTCAAATAATTACATCCATTACACTACTTACACTCTCAGTAGATTGTGATTGTTCGAATGTCATCACATTTCAACAGGTTGTTCTAATAAATGTGAATGTTCTTTACCTGTGAATACAGGAGAAAATGAAGAGACCAGGAAGTCGCATCTACTCTCTCACAGCTCCTCTGTTCATGTGAGCGAGTATGTGCAGACACGCTTCTGCGAGTCTTTTCTCATATTGTCAGTATAAAGATGACAGTTCTTTTCAAAAGTCCACACATCAGAAAGTATAAAGAAAACGAAGTTATAATTTTAATACACTTATAGCAGTACTCACCAACACCAAATACAATTGTATACATATTTTGTGTGTATCACACCATGTTGCATTAAAATCATTAATAATTGCAAACATTTTGATGTGACAAAACTGTGAGAAAAAGCACTATTTCTGTGCTCACTAATTAACTTTAGAAAACAAAGACAGAAACAGAGACAGCCTGTGGAGTGACTCCATCACACCACACACTATTCTTTGTTTTTGTGTGTTATCCATCCCACTCTTCTATATATTTCTTTGATTTGCATGTGTGTTTTCTCTTAGTAAAGAGCTTAAGTCATCTGGATGGTGGGAGAGTATTTGTTAAGTGATCTCCATGTCTGTGGGCAAAGACCTTAATCTATTCTGGCACAGGCTTAGCTTCTGTAATCCTATTATTCCCATCTGATCCTGGGCTCAAACACAAAAACAAGTCACAATTCTGTAGTTGAAATATAGTCCTATTGTGTGATGCTACATCTGGTCTCTCAATGTGCAAACTTTACCTCATACCTCATTGCCAGCAGATCATGGGATTCCAGACAACTTATAGTGAGAAGTTGAATATAATATATTTAATTCTACAGGTGAGAGAACAACTGTAGTACAGAGCATTAGAGATGCTGTAAAGACTGATAAACACAATTAAATGGCCACATACATTTTTTTTATTATAGTAAATTTTATTATAGTAAATTCTAAAGTTAATCAAGATTTCTTGCACCAAAACTTTAGAATTTACTATAAAAAATGTATTTAAAAACTAACTCTGTGTCTATATATATATATATATATATATATATATATATATATATATATATATATGTTGGATCCTGCTTACACATGTATTTAGAAGTGTTCATATGTGATACAATTTTGTTTATAATGAGGATTTTAGACCTGAGGCTAAGCCACTGGTTATATAAGCTTGGGCTTTCCTGATCTAGGCACACATTATGAGTCAGGCCACTAAATGTTCAAGCCATTTGACAAAGCTGGCCCAGACACTCATAGCTTGTATACGCTTAGGAGCAACAGCAGTACAATAGTCTTGGCAGTAGATCTGCATTATTTGGGGGTTTTGCATTATTTTTTGTTATCTCTGCTTTGTTGGGGGATTTCATGCATGTCTTGTATTTGTCTAATTGTGTTGCCGCAACATGTCCAAATGCTTTAGACAGTGTATGTGTGTTTCAGCAGTAGCAAGTCTTCATACTTGCAGCATCAGAATAGCAGATCTAGTCCACCAAGATCAAATCAATATGTCATTCCCACATTAACTTGATCAATCATTCGAGTTGTAATAACATAAATAGTATTACTCCAATATAAAGTTTATCATACAGGATTTTGACATACAATGAATCCATCTGATATGTAACAAATTAATATTTGACAGCTTTTTTTTGTTTTATTACCTATATTTAATCTATGTCATTACTTATACCTTCTCAAGAGATTGAACTCTTGTCAGGTCATTATTGTAAAAAATTAAATAAATATTTAAAGTTAATCACCGTCATTGTGTTCACACATATCTTCATTTTCACAGTTAAACTTTTATAACTTATTAGTGTCAGACCCTGTGAATCCATCCCTTTCCTAGAAGATATAATCAATACTGTTGGAATTAAATTCTTGATTTTATAGTTTAAGGCAGTTCAGACCTCCCCAAACCACCAGCTCTAGACCTCACAGGTGAAATAATGATGTTTGAATCCCCCTCATTTAAACGCCTTAACTCTCTCTGAGCTGTGATTGAAGAACTTTAGAATTCCTTTTTAGTCTCTAAGGAATAGATTGATTTGTTTTTCATTGCTTGTTTTCCAATGCGCCTCTCTCTCTCTCTCTCTCTCTCTCTCATCTGTGCAGCTCCATTCCATGTGTTTTCCATTCTATTTCAATGTGAATAGCTTACCACAGAACCTTAAAGCTTTTACTGCCTTTTGATCACATGGGTTATATATAACGCATGGTGAGGAGTAAACTCTTACTTATGACACCCTCCCAAAAACACACATACGATTGCTAACACCATTTACAGTTTGCTGAAATCATCAAACAAGACTAGCACAAAGCTGCAAAGAAAAAAACAACAGCAAAAATCTCTCTTAAAACGAATCCAAAGCCTGTAACTGTGAATCTCAAATCTTCATATTCATAAAACAAACCCTACCGTCTTCTAAATTTCTCAATCACTTCATAATAAAAAGGTGTCATGGCCGGAATTTAATTAATTGCTGTAATTATGTATTTTGGACGACTTATTATTGAGTCACTCCCAGTTGCTTTTAAATGTTTCAAATACCGCTCAGCTTCTTGGCCACACCACATTAATTATGCTAATGAACCATTTTGACAGTTAATTTAAGATAATTAACAAAAATAATATCAGATGGCACAGAAATTGGAAAAAAAAAAAAAAAAAACACTTTCATCAAGTGCCTGAGAGGGGGGAAACAAAATAAACTTTCCTAACTGGTTTTTGAATTGCTTCGCCCTTTATTTCTTATGAAATTATTAGAGTTTTTCCTTTCTACTCCTTTTAACTCAGTCCTTCCTTTTGTTATTAATGGTGGCATGAGAGAACTTGAACGCTGTCAGATAATAATGACTCCTCTCATAGTCATGTTGAGGAGCAAGCAAAATAATTTAAAGTTCTATGAATGAAAAGGCGGTCACCATAAATTCAGAACAATGTTTCGGAATACATTAACATTGATTTTCTGATTACAGAGAGTTATTCAGTACCTTGATCTATAAAACCCAATCATAGCTCATGACATCCATATGTCTGCTTTTAAGAGGGTGGCTTACAAATCCATTAATAAACCTGAGTGGATACTCTCAGACTGAAAGCTGCAGTTCAATTTGCCCTGCTGAAAGTTTTACTGTGTAGTAAATCTTTTCTTTTTTTGTGAAGTTTAAGAACAGGCTTGATTTAGCATTGTTGAGTTGTTGAGTGATGGTGACCAGTGCTCCTGTGAACCTCTTTGGCAGCAGCAGACTCATTTACAGCCACTCTTTCTCTCTCTTTTCTTCTCGCTGTTCTGCTGACAAGATGCGTGCCATTGTGAGGAATTAATCACTGTTGTGTTCACACTCACAAATGTGAGCCACACACATAAAACCAGACTTACAAATGCAAAGTCTTGAGCTTAGTAAAAGCAGTAATTCACCTTATTACATATTCTCCACACAAACATTTTGAATAAATATTTACTGACACCTTATGAAACCCAAGCTTGGCATAAAATTAGCATCCAAAATACTGTATTTTCTAATCTACTAAATTATCATTTATATTTTAAAAATAATATGCAGTTATGTTGTGCTCACATCATATCAGAATTATTGTAATTGCTAGATTTCCAACTTGTAAAAAACGCTCATGTCTTTGTAGAATTCATAATTACAAGTTCTTAGTTTGGAATTGTATGAAAATTTCGACTTGACCATTATGTCTTGTAAAAACAATCAAATCCAACCTCAACATTTACAGGTTGTTTACATTTGCATTTATTTACATTTATTAATTTAGCAGTTTAAATAAACTTGTTTTTTCTGTTGGATAGAACATTAATATAGCCACAGTTACCTGGCACACTTTCCTCATTTTATTTAACATATTGTAAGAACTCAGAGAGGTGAATTAATTAAGTAATTAAATATTTGGCTGCAATCAAATTCAAAGCTACACATGGAACCATTTTGGCAGTATGAATATTGTCATTAAAAAAAAAATACTTTCAGATAAGTTTTAATCTTGCAATAACAGTAATTTCGACATGATGTGAATATAGAATTTATTTGTGTAACTCCGTAATTACTTTGTAATAACTATGTAAATACATAGTAACATGAACAATAAAACACCCTATTTTCTTTATGATGGAAATGGCTCAGTTTCTTGCAATCAATAATACCAATCAATTTAATAAAAAAAAATAAATGTGTACAGACATAAACAGGTCATCTCTGACAGCACAGTTATATAAGTATGAGTTGTAAGGCTGATTTTTAAAGATTTTGTGCAGGCTTATAAAAGTGACAGTTTTTCTTCCACTAATGCTCTTTAAATATAGCCTCAATTTACACTTGACAAGTGCGTCTCCATTAATTCATTTTGAGGAAAATTTCAGATTTTTTCTCTGTTGTATTCATTCACTCTGACATGCTGTCTTTTAAGGGGACTGAAAATGCATGGTAAAGTGGATGGTGCTACTAGATGGAGGTGCTACTTTAACATTAAAATGGCATCAAAATCATTGTGCATTCTGTCAAACATTAGAGCTAAACAGGATTGCATTACTAGTTGCTCTGTGTGCGTTTATAAGTATGGCTACTGTTCCAGATGAATTTGTTTAGGGAGTTAAAAGTTAATAAGTTATGAAGAGCTTGTTTATCGACCTTGTAAATATCAGTGACCTCCTGCACTTTGTTGTCAAGCAAAGCACCTTTTAGTATTTAAAGGTGAAGTATTTAAAGGTGGAGTTTGCAATTTTTGCACAACTAGTGTCACCAAATGGAATTGCAAAAAATTATTACCATTTTCAAACAGTCTACCTGAAGTCTCTCCCTGTCTCCAATCGGTTGGACAAACAGATAATCCTGCCTCAAACTTACGCTATTGGTTGAGCCCATATTGTGTTTTAGGGTGGGCTGAGATGCTCAAACAAACAAAACATTGTTTTTATAGGGCCACAGAGCCAGTGGGAATCAACCAAATTTTGTATCTTAATGAAAATAGAAAGCTAAGAGGCAGTATTAGTTTGAGCAGAGACTACTGATGACATTTTATAGGCCTGAGCCTTTGCTAACTGTACTTTCTGAACTTCAAATACAGTTAGCTTTGACTTTATGTGAAGGACGTTCTCTAGCTTGACTTTGTCTTGATGAGGTCATTGCTTTACATGAAATCATCAGCGCTGACTTTGTTAAGGTGTCAAAATGGCTGTGTATTCAAGCAGCAAACCACTTGAGATTTTTTTTTTCTTTGGTATCCCTTAACAGGATTTTTTGACCATGAAGTGCTGAAATGTACATAAAACAAAGGCGGAAAAGATTAGTGGGTGTTCTAATGTGTGTATGAATGTGAATGGGTATGTGGGTAGTTATTTGGGTACAAATACCCTTTCATGTATGTTGTTTACCATTTTGATTGTCCTTTTTGCCTTCACTAACACATTTTAACCCTTAAACGCATACCTTGGGTCTATAGAGATATCGTTCCACCCCCTGTGACTCATTAATTTTTTGGAGTTGTGCCCAAACCTCTTTAATATTCCTCAATCTATCTCTTATAAACTGTGTAACACAAACAAAATGTAAAAATTGCAACAATATTTATTTTCATATACTGGTTAAAGTACCAAATGAGTATAGGGTCTTTAGATACATGAGGTATATAAGAGTGTCTGGGTTTTTATTTCTGCACCTCCATAAATAATATTTTGTATGATTATTTAATATTTAAGTTTACTACCACATGCTATCTCTTTCTTTGTTTATTACAAGATAAATTAGTATTATATTCATACAAATAAACACTAAATCACATTGAACAATGAATTATCTACAATGGTGAATTATCAGTATACAATATGCATGTACACATATATAATATACTTGTTATTTCTTACTCAAGGTGGTGCTAATGTTTCAGAGATTGTTTTGATTTACATTTGCCATTACAAGCTGTCATAGAAACAATGTGGAAGTAAACTATAGGAAGTGTAACACATGAACATTATGATAGGACCACTGTATTGTCATTTGGGTATTTGGGAAATATTGTAATTTATTCACCTATTTAAACTCAATAAGTACCTGAGAAAATAAATGTGTAACCTAGGAGTAGCTAATGTGTAGCTTATGTGCAAATTATGTGTTATGTGTAGCTCAATATGTGTTTGACAGCCAGTTGCATCTCATGGAATTTGTGTGTGTAAATAATGCATCCTCTTCTAGATTTGTCCTGATCTGTTGCTCTCTTTGATTTATGAAAAATAAAATTGTATTCTATTATTTTCTAATAGTCTTGAAAATATTATGAAAATTTGATACTATCTGGGCATTTTGTACATCCTTTTTTGATAGAAATAAGTGCCTATATGTAAGAGTATTTGGAAAAATGACCATGCATTTAAAGGTTAAAGAACTCACACTGGGGATCCATCAGTACGCAAGAATCTAATGTGTGAAAAGGTTAAGATACCCAGCTTTACATTGGGATTGTGCCTATGATGTCTTAAAATGCTGCCTCTGGAGGTAGCTCACTAGGTTTTGTCTTGCCAACCCATCTGTTGACCACAACCTCACAATGCATCTTGATTCAGCAATACTAACACCAGCCAGGACAGTCAGTTACATTGGGAGTGGTGTTTGATGACCAGCTAAACTTCACTGGCCACATCTCGTCGACAGTCCAGTCCTGCAGGTATGCGCTTTACAACATCAGGAAAATCAGACATTTCCTGTATGAATATGCCGCACAGTTACTGGTCCAAGCTCTCATCATATAAAAACTTGACTACTGCAATGTTCTGTTGGCAGGCCTCTCTGCTTGAAC
Organism: Moxostoma hubbsi; assembly: GCA_032164185.1. NCBI lineage: Eukaryota > Metazoa > Chordata > Actinopteri > Cypriniformes > Catostomidae > Moxostoma > Moxostoma hubbsi. Next base: position 23,957,416 of record JAVLUX010000025.1, read on the forward strand.
AATTAAGGAACTGCAGTTGGTCAAGAAGGCAGCTGCGCGTCTGGTTTTCAACCAACCAAAGTGGGCCCCCTCTTGATCTCACTTCACTGTCTACCTATAGCTGCCCGCATCAAATTCAAGACTTTTGCCTTCAGGACAGCATATGGAATAGTACGTTAGTGGAATAATAATAATATATATATATATATATATATATATATATATATATATATATATATATATATATATATATATACAGAAAAAAGACAGAATATATCTTGAATATGTCTTTTTTCTGCAATGTACTGTAACTTCTGTACTATTACTATATAGCAGTGCGATACTGTGGAAATGGTTGCCTAGTGACTAAATGTAAATGTGTAAAACCTCACTTTGGGTACATTTTGGGATTTCCTCAATTAAGGAAAATCAAAACAAAACAAAAAAACAATACATACATATATTAAATAATGCATTTTTTATTCCAAAAATGCAAAACTTTTACTTTAAGGTTTTTTGGTGTGGGTTAGTGTAAGTCTAAACTAATTCTAATAAGCTTAAAAAAAGAAATAAAAGGCAATGTATTACCACATAGCTAAGTAAATGTGTGTGTGTGTGTGTGTGTGTGTGTGTGTGTGAGCGTGTATTTATCACTTTGTGGGGACCAAATGTCCCCATAAGGATAGTAAAAGCCTAAAGTTTTTACATTGTGGGGCCAATTTGTCGGTCTCCAAGAGGAAAACAGCTCATACTAAATTATGTTTTTTGAAAATGTAAAAATTCAGAAAGTTTTCTGTGAGGGTTAGGTTTAGGGGTAGGGTTAGGGGATAGTATATAAAGTTTGTACAGTATAAAAACCAATATGTCTATGGAAAGTCCCCATAAAACATGGAAACCTAACGTGTGTGTGTGTGTGTGTGTGTGTGTGTTAGATATACTCATCCATAAAATGACTTGTATTGTATTTCAAGAAGTTATGCAATCTATTGTGTGTCACTGTGTGCATAGTTTCTAGATTATAGAAAACAGCAATTTCAATAGCTAGCTATGATTATAAACTCAAGTGGCAGGTGTCTGGGGGGTGGAAGGTAGACACACATACAAATATGGTTCCCTACTGGCTGTTGTTATGTGCCGGTAAGAGCTCAGGTAATGGTGTGGCATTGCTGATGTAATTTACTGTAACAGATGCCAAACAAAGTAGATGGTGTGAGCAGCCACGTTGACGCTGTTATTGTTGTGACTGCGACCGTTCTGACACTCAGGTGTGTTTTAAAGCAGGCAACAGTTGATAAGAGGAGGCACGATGAATCAAAGCACTCTTACACACATACACAAATATTTATACATATTTGCTTGTGAGCCCAGACCTGTCCAAACAGATAGACACTTGTGCAAACACACTTCCGCACCCACACACTGGGGTTGTGTGACACTTCAGGGTTGAGGACATCCCAACACAACACATTAAACTCCCTCTGCGCCCTCAACCATAGACTAAATCGCAGTGCCAACCTCTCAAATCCTTAGCCTCCCTCTGCACAATAAATTTTATGTACTTTATGTCGCTCCAAACCCATATGGCTTTCTTTTATCAAAGGAAAAACCACATCTTCACATGGTTTATTTGCCATATGAAAAAAATGTAAGTGAACAGACCACAAGAGACACTATTCACTTCCAATTTATGGCACATAAACCCTGTAAATACTTTTTTGTAATTTTATTTTTTATTCACCTTTTCAATAAAGATGAGTCATACAGGTAGTAACGGTAATTTGTTGTGATTTTAAATTGAGTAAATAATGACAGAATTTTTAATTTTGGGTGAACTATCACTTTATGTGTACAAAAAAATTGGACACTACAGCCAACACCCTCTGGTCCCTAAAAACCGACTAGTCAAGTTTACGTAAATAACTCATGGAAATTGGTTGCAATGACCCATTTAGACAGACATTGTGTTGCAATTTGTTTGCGTAGGTTGTGCTTATTTACAGTACTTGAGTAAATTAGGTTGTGGCAAACAAGTTCATCCATTGTCCACAAAACAAGTTCTAGGATGGACACAAGGCACGAGGAAGAGACTCTCCTTCCCACGTACACAGCGATTAGCTTCTCTCATTACTGCTTGCTTTCATCAAACTGTTAGGTGATCTCACCCAGCCTGAATTTAACTAGATTAAAGCTTCTGTTCATTTAGGAAAGTCTCAGGACGTTAAAGACTTCTGGTGTATGTGTAATGACAACCATAGCAGGGAAGGTGTGGGCCAGTTCTCATCCAACCCTGAGTCAGATGTCCAAACACTGTCACACAGATTCACTGAGGGCGTTGATCTATCACGTGGCAGCATGTGCATGGAAAATCCCTCTGTTGCATATGAACAGAATGAGAGGGTTGCTAATTTTAATGACCTTAATCACTGTATCACAACTTAATTAAGAGGAAAAAAATACTTTAATAAAATTAATTTCAATTAAAAAAATAATTACATGATATGTTGATTAATTAATCATATCATTCACTTGAATCAATGTTTTCTGTGTAAAGCCACCATATTATGATAATTCAAAGACATTATTGTGTCAGATTTGCAGTTTTGAAAGTCAGTTTACTGGATTGTTTTGACCTTAATGTTGTTGTTGATTGTTTTGTTTTCGGTAACATAATTACCACATTTTTAAGATGGAAAGTTAAAATCCATATGTTCTTTTACAATAAGTTGTTCTTCACCAAATGTTTGTAAATGCAAGAACATGCCCTGTGTTAATACGAGTCAGGGGTGCTAAATGTTAAAATATTTTAATGCATTATTACTCTTTTTTTTTTTTAGTGCTTTTTTATAGTAATTAATTAATGTGTGAAGTTAGCATTAATAATTATAAAAAATAAAAAATACCCCCAGCAGATTTTAATTACTCACTGCAGAATGTGGTCGCAAATTACAAAAAGGCCTCCAAACTATGTGCAGCAGATTTGCTGATTTCCTAGAGATTCACTGAAGGTTTCTCAAATGTACTGTGGAGAGTTCTTGTGGCCTGGCATATACTTGCTGCTCTGGAAAGTGTTTCCTGGAAGTTACTAGGAGGTTCGCTCAGGCAGTTGGCTTAGGTGGTGGTGTCTTAATGATGTCCTGGGGGAAAGCCTCTACCTGATACCACCCCCAATACCATGTGACCTCCTGTTTATAATGCAAGATACTGCCAGCTGATCCCTCTCTATGTGCACACACACTGACGCAACAAATTGCAAGTGTTTACTTCAGTCGCAAAAAAAGATTAGTCACCAGTCTGGTCACTCAGTATGTTTGCGCGCAAATTGCAGTTATAAACACATTGTTACATTGCTATGCTAGGTTCAATATATGTTTGAAATATTGATATTAACTGTAAATGTTATTTCTTAACTTAACATTATCTTGAATCTATAGGCCTATCTTTGTTAATAGGTTAGCTAACGTGCAAAATTGATGATGTCCCTGGGTGGTGTATGACTTTGAGCTAATGAGCTGAACCTGTAGCACAGGCAGCAGAATCAACCAATAGATTTGCTTGTTAAATAGTGGCAGTGAAATATCTTAATTGGGCATCTAGTAACACAGTTTAACAGCTGGTTAGAGCTGGATAATGGCAATTAAGGACTGAACTTGACCTGTTGCACACAGGAGGTCTATAAGAATTATTAGGCTATTCGTTGTTTAGGAGATATGGTTATCTTAGTAACACCTTGCTGGCTACAGGTGAATGTCGATAGATTTATTTATTTTTTCGCTTAGGGTGTTCCTGTGTTGTTGTTTTTTACTTATTTTTTTTTTCTATCTCCGTTATTTTCTACTTGTGGTCTTAATTTGGCTTTTAAGTTTTGCTAGAGCTGTACTGCACTTTAGGTCAACTTGTGTTGTTTTAAAATATGCTTTATAAATAAACATGGCTTGACTTTGGCCTTGTTTAAAGTCAGGTTATGTAAGGCTTGGCATTATAGTTTTGGAGATATACTTTCAGTCATTTTATGAGTACAGATGGATGAGTCTTGTGCAAACAGCAAACCACCAGCATAATTGCAAAGTTTACTGGGTGAATTTGAAGTGTAATTTTTTCAATGTTAAAATATTTCCTCCTACCTTAATATGTTTAATATGCCGAGAGAAGTAAGCCATTCGCAGGTTGATTCCCCTGGAAAGTGTAAACACTGTGGCTCTGTGTTGCTATCTAAACATTGCTCTGTTTGTTTGAGTGCACTGACCATCCTGACACAACATTGCAACTTTGGCTCAACCAAAGACATTAATTTTGAGTGGAACATTTTGTTGGTTGTATAATGGAAGTCAAAGGGAGTGTTTATGGAAATGTTTTGAAATATTAAATATTTAATTGGCAACAAAACTTTATGCTCTCCAAAGTGGTGTTTTGCTATTTAAATAGAAATCCTATAATTTTACATCAGACATTGAGTACCCTTTGTTTACTGCCAGTCAAACAGGTGTGTCTAATTTGATTGATGCCTGTCAGGGGAGTAATCAATTTGCATTGTAGCTATACATACTGTGTATTTCTACATTTAGATTAGTTGCAAAAGATTTAATATTTAGACTTAAACTACCATTCAAATTTTAGGGTCACTTACTCTTTCTTTATTTGTATTTTTTTTATTAATATTATTATATATATTTTTTTTTTTACATTTTACCCTGCTTCCTTGCTGTCTTTTATATCATAATGTTAAAAGAGTGGGCTGTGAAAGGATTTAAACCCTTAAATATTTTTTTTACAGCATGGCAGAGATAGAACCTCTTGACTAATTAGATCTGTGAAAGGTTACAGACAGATAGAGGAAAATGGCAGCCAATTAAAACTCTCCATTAGATCATGAAGGCAACTGCAACTCTTTCTGATCAACTTCGCTACCAACTGCTGCTTAATCTTTCTTTTGACACGACCACCCATTTTCAGAGATGCATAAATCTTCCTTGAGCAAGAATGTACTGTAAGTAAAATCTGAAACTAACATCCAGTTACCACAATTAGCTCAAAGGATCTAGAGGCATTGCATAAACTTTTAACTGCAGTTGCTGTCATGTCAGCTTCACTGAAACAGCATCACAAACAAAGATTTTTAGAAGAATATCTCAACTCTGTTGGTCCTTACAATACAAGTACAAGGTGTTTGTAGCTTCAAAAATCACTTAAAGGCCACATAAAAGTAATCCATATGAATCCAGTGGTTTGAGATTTGCTTTCTGAAGCGATATGATAAGTTTGGGTGAGAAACAGATCAATATTTAAGTAACAATATAACTTCTGAAGACATTGATTTTTTATTTTGATTTTTTTCAGAAGAAGAAAGTCATCCACATCTGGGATGGCAGGAGGGTGAGTAAATGACAAGTGCATTCTAATTTTTGGGTTAACAATTCCTTTAAGCCATGTAGGCCAGGGCAGGAACTTGAAATGCCCACCGGAAAGAAATAATATATCTTTAACATCTCAAATGTTTCTACTAGACAACAATGAAACATTTTAGGAGAAAGTTCTGAAACAAAATTGATAATTGAATAAAACATAACTGAGACCTCCATTATACCTTCTGAGCTACAGAAAAGCACCCTCTGATCAATGCACTACTTGTGCAACTGCTTCCATGTACTACTTAGTGCGGCTCAGGCATTTCTGGTTACATCATTAAAGGAATACTTCACCTCTGGGAAGATGAATGTGTATTTAAAATTGGTCATTTATATAGTATACATGTGAAATTATTTTTGAATTTGAAGCATTCTAGACTGAGAAAAGGCAGAAAATGTATTTTTTACACATGTGGCTGAAAGACAACAACTCCCAGAATGCACTTGCTTTGCTGCCCTTACGAGGCCACTCCCAAACCACGCCTACCGGTTACAGGCAGCAGTATCTGAAAATATGATACAACTAGGCTTGCTTTGATACATCGTGACTCTATATATCGTGAGTTAGTTGATAAATTGACTGACTACGCGGGAAGAACATTATAATTCCGGGTGTCCAAACTCTGTACATGACATCTTAGTAACAAAAAGAAAAACAAACAAAATACTCACTTTACACTAAGCCGTCCGTTTGTCCCTGCGGGCTTTGGCTGGCGTTTCCAATTTATCTTCGGGATCCTAAAATAAGTTTCTAGGACTCCCCTGTCCATGTGTGGTACAAAACTTGGGTGTTCAGTTATACATGCTCAAGTTAGCGGTGCTGTTTCATGGCTTAAAACTACAGCCAGTATTCCGCATGTTTTCACCACGCCCATATGGGGCGGGATCTCACTCACAGAATGTGAAGATCGTGTCAGCCATCTTTCTGTAGAAGCTAAGAAAACAGGCTCTTGCTCTGTGTAGAAAGTTTGAATAAATACTTTTACTGTGCTAAAATATATGTAACAACACTATATATAATCAATTTCAAACATTAGCATTATCTTTAGCAGCTCTTCTACTTACAGTATGCTTTTACATTTCAGCATATAGCGATATACTTCAATTAAACAATGACACAAAATAGAGATTAAAACATACAGTTGGAGCATTGCAGTGTTTGAAGTGTGTAGTTGTTTCATTGAAAAAGTGCTGGTGCTGACACCCTTTGCTAGTCTCCTTCAACATTTTGTCATTTGCAGTTCAAGCTGATCTGTGTTTAAAATGTCTGTTATGATAAAATGCACTTAGAGTGTTTTCCAGCCTCTGCTTTCTCAGTTCAGCTTGGGCTGAACTAAAGCTTTGAAAATGCTTATTTCATTGAATTTTGAAGATGCTGTACACCGTAATATTCATTATAGATCTTCTCCTGTCTCTGAAAATACCTTTACTTTAAAATCTTCTTCAGAGCACTCATTTTGAGTAGAGTTTAGGGGAACCAGGCAACTATGGCACATTGTAAACAGCACGTTTAACCTGAAACTAGCGAGCAGCATTATTTCAAATGGGATGTACGTCATGAGGTTCAGTGAAAGTACTCCATAATGTGTTCCTTTGGGTGTATCTAAAGGGTAAACTGGATGCCCCACCTGCGAGGAGTGTGTGTCTTGGTCTGTGTTGTGTCGTCAACTCTATAATTAGCAGCATGCCTCCGTGAGAACATTGCATGAGATTATGGTCTTGTGTTTATCTTCTGAATGATTGAGTTACTGGCATTTGAAACTAAATGCATTTCCTACCTTGGATGATAAATGCACAAGAGCTGGTAGCACTAAATTACAGATCACTGCTGGTTCCAAATGACAGATCTGCACTATTAAACCACAAAATGCCAAATACAGTTTGCCAAGCTGAAATCTTGTGCCTTAAAAGTGTCAATTATACAGTATGACATGTTCATTATATGGTACTATAAGATGAAAGTAACTTATTGGATTTCCATATATTAACACATAATGAATAATAATAAATAAAATATAGCTCAGCACTGCACTGGGATATTTTTGAGTCTGTATCAACTCTCATTAACTGTCATCATGTTACTTTGGTGACAATAAAAAACAAATGAAATACTTTATAGCAGAATTTCTAGTGAAGAACTACACTACCCATTAACTGTTATCGTGGTAATTTGATGACAATTTGGCTGTTCGTTACAAAAGTAAATGTAATGTGCTTGAAAAGACTCTGAGTAGCTGTTTGTATGACGAATGACAACCACTACTAATGTAAGCTTAAGCTAATGTTTAATGTGTTGACTGTGCATATTTGAGCTGTAAACTTGTTATTGTGGTACTTTGATGGCAAGTTGGGTGTATGTGTATAAAATATAACTTATCCTGTGCTTTAAAAGACATTATGAGTTACTGTTCGAGTGAATATAAATTACAGGTACTTGACCAGAACAGTAAGTTTCAGCGTGAAAGCCGATTTGAATCTGGCAGCTTGTAATGTAATTGGCTGTTGCAGAAACACGTATGTGTGACACTCCTCTGTGGGGGCCAGTTATTATCCGACAGATATGATGGTAAGTATGAAAAGGTTCATTTAAAATTGTGTAATGGCAAATGGAACCTGTTCCCCTTCTGACACTCAGTCGACGTTGTGTCGATTGTAGTGACACAAGGGGTCTCTTCTGAGAGCCTCGCGTACCTCTGAACTTGAGAAAAGGCCCCACCCTGGACATACAGGTATAAAGTGAGCGGGCGAGCGAATGTCAGACAGATTTTTTCTTCGGAGCTGAATGGTTGTGTGATCAGTGAGCTGTGTGCTTCACCCACCTCTGCAAGAGAGCTTGCTGTTGGATCTGACGGCACATTCCAGCGGCTTTCTCCTCTCTGCACACCTTGCAGACTCTGCCCCTGGACACTTCGACAGCGCTTCTATTATAAAAGAGTTGACTTCTCTGAAAGAGTTTATTTTCCTCTAAAAGAGTTTAATTCTGGTAAAAGAGCAACATACACAAGCGAGCGTTGAATGTCCTTTTCAGGACGCGTCTTTTTAAAGATGCCCTCCCGCCGCTGTGTAGTTCCCCTTGTGTCACTACAATCAACACACGTCTCGTTCCTTCCATCGGAGAATGGAGGTTACATCAGTAACTATGACGTTTCCTCTTTTTCTGTGGAAATGATAGAATGAAAAAACACATAATCTCAAACCTTTCTTCATGCAAAATAAGGGCTTGTGGGTTTAAGAGAGCATTCAAATAATGTGTGAAATTGTATTATTTAGGAGATAAATATTTTAGTATTGCATAATACAATGCAATACACCACAATACTCTACACTAACACTGTAAAAAAATTCCTGTAAAATTTACAGTAAAATACTGGCAGCAGGGTTGCCAGCCAGTTACTGTAATTTTTACAGTGACCTTACTGTAATTTAATTAGTTATTTACTGTAATTATAGAATACAGAAAAATACTGTATTTTTAAAATAATACAGTAATTTACCAGTTGCATTTAGCAGTTTAATGCTGTAATTTTTACAGTATATTACTTGATTGTGTGAATTTACTATTTTTGGAGGAAATACATAAAATACTGTATGTCCAGTATATTCTGCTGAATGTCAATTACTGGCAGCTGAATTTTACATTTAAACTACTTATTAATTGCAGATTGTTTGCCATCTATTTTGTATAATAACTTAAAGTTATTATTTCACAAAACATAATACAAATAATTTGCAATGTATTGATAGATCTTGAAAAACTGGTCAAAATTTAAAATATGACTTTCATATTCACATACATTAAATGGACACTATGTGAGAACATGGTCCTAAAAACAATGCAAAGTTAATTTTGTACATGAAATATTTTTTTTTTTTATTCACTTCACAGCTTATATTTGCACAAGCATATTTGACAACATGGCAATTAAAACAATACAGAAATATAAACACAAGTTGATAAACATGGTCATCATAAAACAGTTTCATGTCCTGATCCTGATCCATCAGAGGGTCCAAGGAGTGGCTAAAAATATTGAAAAGAACAAAGAGGACAATATATTACTTACATTAAAAAAAATATACATATATCATTTTAAAAGAGACGATAGATAAAGTTAGAGATGGATAGAGGGATTATAGATACAGTTAGAGACGAATAGAGGGATGATAGATACAGTGGGATGGTACAGTTAGACATGGATAGAGGGATGATAGATAAAGTTAGAGACAGATAGAGGGATGATAGATAAAGTTAGAGATGGATAGAGGGATGATAGATACAGTGGGATGTTACAGTTAGACATGGATAGAGGGATGATAGATAAAGTTAGAGACAGATAGAGGGATGATAGATAAAGTTAGAGATGGATAGAGGGATGATAGATACAGTGGGATGGTACAGTTAGACATGGATAGAGGGATGATAGATAAAGTTAGAGACAGATAGAGGATGATAGATAAAGTTAGAGATGGATAGAGGGATGATAGATACAGTGGGATGGTACAGTTAGACATGGATAGAGGGATGATAGATAAAGTTAGAGACAGATAGAGGGATGATAGATACAAGAGGGATAGTACAGTTAGAGAGGGATAGAGGGATGATAGATACAATTAGAAATGGATAGAGGGATGATAGATACAGTTATAAATGGATAGAGGGATGGTACAGTTAGAGACGAATAGAGGTATGATAGATACAATTAAAGACGGATAAAGGGATGATAGATACAGTTAGAAATGGATAGAGGGATGATAAAGTTAGTGACAGATAGAGGGATGATAGACACAGTTAGAGAGATGATAGACACAGTTAGATAGATGATAGATACAAGAGGGATGGTACAGTTAGAGAGGGATGATAGATACAATTAGAGACGAATAGAGGGATGATAGATACAATTAGTTATTTGTGCTTTTTTTATTGTCTCTTCAATATGTCTTGAGTAATGATAGTTTGTGGGACAGTGTGTGTGTGTATGCGCGTGCGTGTGTGTATGCGGGACAGTGTGTCCACACGTGTGTGTGTGTATGCATGCGGGACAGTGTGTCAATGCAGTGTTTGTATAATGGGGATATATTTGTTTTTCTGTAGCTGGTCACTGTTAAATGTGTTTTAATAAAAGTATATGGAGAGAGATCTTGGTGTGTGTGTATCTGCTTTTTCTTACAATTTCAGAAATTCCACTGGTAGTCCATCAGTTTGCAGAGTTGAGTGGAGACGTGTGGGTCCACTGCAACCTGTTTCTTCTGTACAAGACACCCAGTGGTTTTAGAGGTCACATTTCCTTTTGACTTCTTTGTCTCTCTCTCAGGGTTAATGCCTACAAAGCGCCTGAAAGTGTCATGAAACACACAACGTTTTAATGCAGGTTTTAGCTTTTGAGGCATATAGTCAAGTTTTTCGATTGGAAGTTTTCCTACCACCATATAATATTAGTTGACTCAACAGATATAAAACATAAAACATAACTACATATATAAATGGCAGGTTTTGAGGTTGTTAGAATTCACCCTTTACCTTTGAATAAACTCCAACGTACACACCGTCTTGGTACTCAAGGTTGAATAGGTAGTACTCTGCAAATAGTGTGGGAAGGCCAGACGGGAAGGTGGGCTGAGTGCCCCAAACACAAACTCGCCTTCAATGCTCAGCATCCAGTGCCCAGTAGTCAAGGTGTCTCCTGAAACAATCAACACCACACATGACACCAGTTATTTTTAAACCATGCCATTTCATTTTTACCTTCAATCTTTTGACATTTAAACTTTATTTTAATATTTATGACTGAGTGAACCGATCATTTTAAACCAAGGTTAACAAGAGGCATTGGGAACAAATAATGAGCAAGTTTCACAGAATAAACTTGTTATTGTTAGTATATATAATAGAACAAGTAAGGATAGAGAGAGAGAAAAACAAATATAAATACTATTTATACTTGTTTTTATTAGTATTAGTAGTTTAATTGTTATTATTTTATATATTTTGTATTGTGTGTACATGTGTTTGTCTGTAATTTAATATTAAAAATGTTAATCCTTTTTGCCATGCCAAAAAAGCCACTTGAATCTGAATCAGTATACACAAAAAACATCAATCAAATATAATTTTTGTAAGAGACCTTTACAAAAATACTAACTTCATGAAACTTAAAATGGAGGAACACAATATTAGAAACATTCATAACACAAAATCTTGCAACAAGGCTTTAAACAGGTTACATCAACTCCTCTCTTTAAAAAATTGAACATTATCAAACTAACATTGGGGTCCACGGTTAAGGTAGGCTGAATTACACAGTACATGGGTTTCTAATGTTCTAGTCACTCAAGAGTGTATACACTATCTCAGTGTATACTTACCAAGCACAATGATTCGCGGGGTCCCAATTATGTTGTGTATATTGAAGATCTGCTGCTAAGGCACACCTCTGTCAATTCAAGGAGGAAAAAAACGCATCACATTTTTGCAAGGTTCTCTCAAACTTCTGGATATCACGCCGGTGATCAGTGCAAGGAAACAAGGCAGAAGTTCGCCGATATTTTTTTGTCTTTTAAACAGTTAACTGCTCCACACGTACCTCATTGCTTACATTTAAAAACACCCCGAAATACGTGCTAATTCATGCTAATTTGACACTGGACCATGTTGACACCGGAGCTATAAATAACGTACGTAAAAACACAGCCAGCCTCGGTAGAAAAAAAGATTTTCCCATAAATAAAATTGCCAATAAATGAACAACCACCTAAAAATAACTAATTACGGCAGGCTCGTGCTTCCGCGAGATCACTATGATAAGAACATTGTTCATTGTTTTTTGCCAACAGCGTCTTTCTAAGTCGGTAATTGAATGATACCTATAATATATGATATTATATATAAATCTGACATGATTTTTAAAAGTGTAGTGTAATTCAGCCTTTAGTCACTTACCACAGTTCGTGAATCACTCTTCTTGCCGCTGCCTGCCAATAATCTTGACCGGTAAATATCCCACAATGCATCTGTACATTTGAAATTTACAGCAGTATGCTGTACATGTGATACAACGGTCCAATAAACTGCCGCGTGCCACAGAATGCATTGCTGTTGACAGCAAGCTACTGTATTATTGAAAAACAGCCAGCTTACTGTAAAATCATGATGTCATATTTAATAGCAATTCAGGTTTTAAAAAACAAAATAGTGAATGTAAAATGGACCAAGAATAAAGTTGACCAGAAAGAGACATATGAAATATTTGAAAATATTTTGATATTTAAAATATTATGTAATTCATAAGATTTTAAAGCCATAAAATAAATCATGTATCCCAATTTTATTATATGATCCTAAGTTAGATATAAATAAATTAATGAAGCACACATACATACACCTTAATAAGAATGACAATTCATCTTAAAATCCCCAAAAGATTGTTGTTATTAACAACATGGCATAAAAATGTCATTAATCCTCAATATTTTGCTGCAACTACAATACTATGATATAATATTTGACAGACAAATTTTTGCATGCTGTTTACAGAGTCATGTGCTGTCACAGAGAGCAGTGAGATATCTAACAACACTTTTTTCAGTGATATCTTTCAGGAAGTAGGGACATTATTTTTTATTATATTATACATTAATAAACATTATTATAGGGACATACCTTTTCATGAAAAAAAAAAATATCTTACAGAACCTCTAAAAACATTAAGTATACAGTATTGTACCATTGTCTTTTTATCCGATTTGAAATTTTTTTTTTTTTTTCTTCAAATCAAAGTTTGTAATATTGTGATTCTCCTTGGAGCTTGGATTTGCTTAGCTACAAATCTTTTATGAAGGATTTTGTAAAAATCCCAATAGAAAAAAAAAGATTGATGGAAAAAAAATACTTACAAAGACTGCTAAAAAGTGGGTAACCACTGTTGTGCAAAATAGTTAAGGTAAAAGTTTTCCAGGTTTCTGCCTTCCCTATAAATTAATCCTTGACATTAATGCATAGGTGAGCCACTGGGGTGCTCCTCACTTCTCTCTAGACATGCCTTAAGGCTGTATTTAGTCGCAAGGGCAAATAAATGCCCAGTCATTTTTACTAAGAGGGGATTTGAATCCCCAAATCACCTCTGGGATGTTAAATAGCTGGGGTTGTGGAAGGTTCCAGAAGCATTAGTTATTCTGCAATGTTTGAAGGCACCTGGACAGGACCACGTTACTCACATAGGTAATGTTTCATGTTGTTTGTTCATAACTCCGGACTGCCTCCTGTGATAAAAAAGAGAAAGTCACAGACCTGAATGCCAGCACACCTGAAAGAAGACAGAGGAGAGAGAAAGAGTGAAGAGAAGAGAAGGGAAGAGGGAGGTGAGGATGGATGGACACTCATTTCCATTCAGCCTAGAATCTGTCAGCACACCCTCACATCAAGGAAGAGTGAATGCAGTTGGTGGTAGAGCGAGGTGGGGGAAAGAGAGATTGATTAGGTGAGAATGATTGAGAAACAAAAGGATTTGTTGCTTTGTTGAAAAGCCTTAAAAAGGGGGCCTTAGGGGATTTAAGAAAGACATTTCAAGGAAAGAAAGAAGGATAAGAGTAAAAAGAGATGAGGTGAGAAAATAGACAGGTACATGGAGGGTGGTAAGGGAGATTAATGAATGAGCCATCTCCCTCTGCAGTTCCAGCTCCAGTCTGCCAGCAACCCTCCATCCGGGGGGCCATGTCTCTCTCTGTATGCCCACAAGAGAGGCGTCTGTGTGGGATGCATCGCTGCCAGGCCCCCTGCTCAGCCTCTTCATCATCCACTTCAACCCCTGCACAGCTCCAGAAGCAAAGGAAACCAAAAAAAAGAGTAACTATTTAAAGGTGTTGAAGCGGTACTCTTTTACAAACATTCTGGTTGACAATCACTTTTTCATTATAAGTAGACACAAGATTATAAAGCAAAGGTCCAAATGTTTATTTATCTGATATAAGACAGTACTCTCTGCTTCATCGTTCCATGCACATCTGTAATTCACGAAACTGGCACAGAGCTGCACTGTGTAATAACACCACAGCTGCTATAATACAGTGGTGCTTGGGAGGTATAGTATAAACATACCGTATAATAAACACTTTCCCAGTTTATTATGTTTTTTATGTCCATTGTACTTGGAGATCAAAATAGCAATGTCTACACTGAAATGGGTGTATCTGGAAAAGAACGCAACAGTTCCTGGCCACTATTTTAGCAGTCTTGGTTCCGGAAGCTTTTTTACCTTTTTTCTAATTTTTTCCATAGGGATTTCTTAAGAGTACTAAGCCATGAACCAACCAGCTCTGAGGTGAATAAAACATTACAAACTTTTATTAGAATCCTACATACATACATACATACATACATACATACACACACACACACACACACACACAGACAATGTCATGAGTAGTTGCTGAGATGGGAGACGTAGGATCTATTTGCAGGCTTTAATAAAAATTATGACAGTAAAGCAAACAAATGGGAACTCAAAACAACAACAACAACAACAACAAACAAGAGCTGACAAAGAAGGAATTAAACTAGAGGGTATTCATACATACAAGGCCTAATAAGGGGATGGAAAACAGGTGAGAACAATAAGGAACAGATGGCAGAGGTGAGGGCAGTACATACCAAGGGAAGCACTTAAAAATAAGAGTGATTTAGGCATGGGCAACATGGTGGCATCTTGCGGCACGAGGTCAAAAATGTTGGGGGCATTCTCATTTAGAATCCCCACCCACCCCACAACAACTTTGGGGGTGTTCCCATTTAGAAAAACAACCCGCCCCCCAGTCAACAACTTTGGGAACGTGTTGAAGCATGTTTCACACAGGGCACCAAACAAGCTAGAACCGCTACTGCACGAGGGAGACAGACTGTGGCAGACAAACTTTAAATCTTTAAAGTGTGAGTGAACCACAATTATTGTGAATGACCCTATCAAATAAAAATGTAATTTAACACTCAGATGCGTATGATCAAACCAGTGTTATCTGCATTCGTTCTGCTGTGTACCAGCAAAAGAGGGACTGAAGCGGTTGTCATAATTAACCAGATGCACATTTAGTCTTCAATATCACAATTACTTTATTTTTAAAAACATTAAAACAATTCACAAAATAAAATTTTAAAGCCGTTACCGGAGCAATGCACCATTTTTATGCAGCCATGCGGCCATGTTATCTGACGTCAAACAAAGAATATACAAACTAGTCAAGTCTCAAGCCACAAGTCCACTCAAGCCTCTTTCCATTTCCAGTGCTGGGAAAGTGGAAGGGCAAGACTTATAGAAATGTCTATGCTTCTATCATCAACTCAAAGTTTGCATGTATTGCATGTAAACAATATGGTGGAGCGCAAAGCCTGCACACGAATTCACGATCACATCTTTTCTATCATAATCAATCATTATACACATAAAAACACATTATATGTTTGATAATTTATAATCTGACCTTTAGTTCACTTGCTGATATAATGTGGCTTCCAGTGCATCTGCTGTTAAGTGTAAGGTAAGATTTTATTTTAATACATAGAACACATGCTCAGGGGTCTGTCAGTACAGGAGAAACTTGCCTGCAAAAAGGTTAAAATAGAATAGAGAAAACAAATCTATTGATTTAAAGCTGTTGATTATAAGTGCAGTCAATATAAATTAACAAGACGAGGAGAAAAATAAAGTAAGATTTAGCCCCTCATAAGAGACAGGCAGCCTACAAGGTCTTTTAACCATGACCTCGTGCCTCATGTCTGTCATTGGAGGGAGCTACAGTTGGTACATTTTGGTATGATTTACAGTTATAAAACCATAATATATTAAATAAACACTGTCTGTTATTGAAGTTATACGTTAATTATTATGATGGCCTTGAAAACAAGTGCATTCAGCATTGGGTAAAAAAGTCCCCCAAAAAATTCAGCCTTCAGTATGCAGGTAAAAAGTCTTGTGTAAGACAATGTAATGTTTAAAGTATATTGTAAAAAGTATAGCTAAGTATTAGAAGTTTGTTATTGAAGACTAAGTGTGCAATTTGTAGTATTTGGAATAAGCCAAAGGTGTTACTGAGCATATACCTTTACTCAAATATAATACACTTATGGTATATTGCTTGTATGTTTCGAAGACACTCGCAATTAATTTGTAATGTACTTGTAACACAAATCAAGTACACTTTAATATCACTAATCAAGCACATAATTACCCTACACAGGCATATACTTAAAGTATACCAAGTATGCTTGAAGTTGTTCCAATTTAGCACACTAAAGTACACTAAATACCTTAAAGTTATGCTTTACTACAATTTAATTATATCTAAAATATACTTAATATGTTGTACTTGTACAAAATTAGTTGTTCCAAAATAGCACACTTCAAGTTAACTAATCTTTAACACACTTGAAGCATACTGATAATTAGTCTGGGTTCAAGTATACTTAGTATATTTTTTTTTTCACCAGGGACTTTATAAAACATGAGTGTGTCGTCAGTCTGTGCGCACGTTCGTAGAAACAGTTTGTGCGTGTTCTCAGTCACTTAAACATGCGCCTGCTGAGTCTCTCTTCCTCACCCACTCATCACTGCCACAACGTGAGTCAAAGAGTGTTGGGTGACAAACCTGTTTGTAGAGCTCAGAGACATATACCGCATGCTCATCACGAACAGTTATAACAGGAATAAAGTTTTATCCTGCAATAACCTAAATTGATCATAGAAGTAATGATTTATTTAAATAAAATTATTAATTATTTGGAGATAGTATTGGACATATCTGTCTTGTTTTGAGGGTACTGCATCTTAGGTGTGTGTGTGTTCACTAGGTAGCCAGTGTGTCATTACAATCTTTTGAATGTACATTTTTATTGTAGCCTACATTGTAATTGTTTTAGTGTGGTGCATTTTGGTGCAGTACAAGGCCTATTTGTAAATGTGTGGATGTTTAGAAAAAAAAAAACAAAAAAAAAACATTTATTATAAATTATCACAGTTCTTATTTTTAAAAGAACAACACAATAATTAAATTGTATATCTACTGTATATATCATGTTTATTAGATTTTTTTAATTATTACATATGTCCATGATTTATTAAATAACATTTTTAGCATAGTCTACTTGCCTCATTTATATTAAAAAGTTATTAAAATCTTTTTAAAATAAATAGTAAATAAAACAAATTGGGCGGTCGCTGCAGAGCACATTTGCTGTTGTTTATTTTGTCACAATTCTATGATACTACTAAGACACCCTCCCAGATCAAGGACAGTGTAGTTCTTCAACAGGAATTCAGCAATTAAACCAGGTTTTCTTTTTTTTCTTTTTTTTTTAAAGTTGAAATAACGTGGACTGATAGCAACAGTGGAAGCATATACCTTCGATTAACAGCATCTGAGTTCATATAAGTCTGTTAATCGACTGTTGTGATGCAAAAAAAAAAAAAAAATAGGGATATTTCACCCAAAAACTTGTATACTTGTATACTCTCATCATTTACTCACCATCACGACTTCTTATAACATAGATGTGTATGACTTTCTTTCCTTTGCTGAACATAAACAAAGATTTTTAGAAGAATATCTCAGCTTCGTTGGCCTATACAATGTGAGTGAATGGTGATCAGGCCTTTGAAGCTCCAAAAAGGACATAAAGGCAGCATAAAAGTAAACCATACGACTCCTTTGGTTTAATCAATGTCTTCTGAAACGTTCCAGTTGGTTTTGGGTGAGAACAGAATAAAATATATCTCTTTTTTTACGGTGCATCTTGCCAATGCAATCTCTAGGCAAGATCATGATTTCTAGCTCGATTACACTTTCTAGTACTTGACACATGCACAGAGCACTAGATTATGCTGTAGAAAGTGTAATCGAGCTTAAAACCATGATCGCCAGTCATGACTACTGTCAAGATTTTCAGTGAAAAAGGAGACTTACAGAGCTATACTTCTAAAATTATTTGTGTATGAATTTCTGCTGAAGTCATATGTATCTTAGATGGCATGAGGGTGAGAAAATGATGATAGAATTGTCATATTTTGGTGAACTAACCCTTTAAATAGAATATGAATAATATTATTTTGATATGTGAAAAAGGTCCATGGAAATGCATTGTTTTGATTCAAAATGTTTTTTTACACTGAATATACAGTGCAAATAGGCATTTACTCACCAACATGCATGTAGATACACATGTACAAAGATATACTACAGTTATTTATACCTAAGAAAAACTTGTGATTACATATCTACCATCAACTAGTGTCAAAACTGATACAGCCTTAAATGTATAAAAGATTTACAGAAACTCCAAGCTGTGTTGCTTCGCATTGAACATAATGCAATCATGTGGAATTCCAGCCACTGATGATAAAAAAAGGCTTTTCTTTCATAGCCTGAACTTAATTTTCTACTAATTCATATTCATGAACAAGATGGATGTTGACTAAGAGCATGTAGCCTTGTGTGTTGACCCCAGCAGAGGAACAAAAGGCATGGACTCAAAAAAGGAGTGTCAAGGCTTGTGGGTTTTCAGAGAGCCATTTCAAACAACAATGTCCACCACCAACAGAAATGAGTACTACTTCATAATAGCAGCTCGTAATGTAATCCCAGCCACTCAAAATCTCTGAATGCCATTGACAAGACTAAAAAGACAGCCATTGATTAAGTTCACCATGTAATGTTGGTGAAAACCACCACTAGTGCATTCATTTTATTTAACCACGAGATGTGTACACACTTCTCAAACACTGGCTGCTGATATATCCAGTTTCCAATATCAATTTGGTTTTGTAAAAAAAATAAATAAAAAAAAATTAAAAGGTGAAGTGTATACTTTCTGAACGCCTAGTTTCTCCTAATGAGAAAATAATAATGACTGCTTTCAATCAGCCTTCTTGAATACTACTCTTCCATTGCTCAAACAAACAGATAATTTTATGCATATTAAGTTGGGAAAGGAGAAAGTATTTTAATATTACAATAATAAACTTAATCTTTAAATTTACTCTTAGACCCACGTCCACACTAATATGTTTTCTTTTATTATTATTGGCTGAATTTGTGAAGAACTTTCAGTCAGTGTCAGTGTTTGGTGTGAAGGATGACTCATATGTGCAGACGGTCACTTCATATGTAGGCAGCAATCACTGCCTGATGACCACGAGTTATGAAACACTGCTAAAACTTCAAAAAAAAAAACTCACTTAAAATACAGAAATCAACATCCATGGGTTTTAAACACACACACACACACACACACACACACTCTGACAAACCGCGCAACACTCAACTTTGTGATTATATATTTATTATTGCTTGCAATACAAAGTTGTGTTTTGGCATGGTAAGATTCAAAAAAAGTAGATTGCATGGCAAAATTACAGACAAACCTGAATTATGACTGCAAGAGTTTCCACAGTGGCTAAATATGGACCTCCTGCGGCAATGGCGAATAATAAGCAGCGGATGACATTGATGGATGGCCACTCCATAAGGATAGACACACCAATTGTTCTTGTGATAATGGTTTCTCCTGAAGTGGATTAATCAGACCATCTGACTCTTTTTATGTGAGTGCATACATGTCTCCATAAAAAATGTGGAATGAATATTAGACTACAATCTAACACTCAAGACTTGGCAGTCTCTTAATAGACAGAGTAGTAAGAGAGGTGTTACAAATGTTGCTGCCACAATATAATAGCACTTGCACACAAATATGTCTTAATATATTTGCACCCAGGTCTGCGCTCCTGAATAGAACTCTGCAGTAAATGTTTTATCCTGAATTTCAACCATAAATTA
Source organism: Moxostoma hubbsi (assembly GCA_032164185.1). Lineage (NCBI taxonomy): Eukaryota > Metazoa > Chordata > Actinopteri > Cypriniformes > Catostomidae > Moxostoma > Moxostoma hubbsi. The sequence goes on from JAVLUX010000025.1 coordinate 23,977,614, forward strand.
AAGCTGCTGCTCTTTATGTTAGGCTAATGGAATTTTAATTATGTTTTCAGGACATTCTTTTCAGAAAGCCTTTCATTGGTTAAAGTAATCAGGGCTTCTTTCACAGTTTAAATAAACTTGCCCATGTCCCTAACTTTAATGTCAAGTTCATTATGGATTATAATATCTGTTATATTCTGTGTCGGGAAGTATAACTAAAAGTAGAGATGATACTAACTTAACTACATTTCAGTCATGACAACTCTCAGAAAGATTTAGCATGCTAATGTGGGTATGACATATTGAAAGGATTTTGGTCTTGGTGGTCTAGATCCCCTATACTGCTGCTGCAGAGCAAGTACGGAGACTTGCTACTTCTACAAAATACACAGACATACTGAGTTGAGCATGTGAAAATGCTGCTGCTGCACAGTTAGAAAAACAAGACATGCTGCATCAATCATGTATGTATGACATGCTGCTGCACAATTATATATAAATACAATCTCCATGTTGCCCATCTAGACCACTAGAGCTGGGGAGCTGGAGGTTTTCAGAGAAAACCGGCTTACTGGTGTACTCTCTTTTCCTAACATTTAAATTTGCTCAGCTTGCAAGTTGATTGACCATCCAGTTACACGTCAAATTACCTATCAGCTTACACCATGTGAGCCAATTGCCCGGACATATCACATGAGAGCGAGCTGACTGGCTAACAGATAACAAGTTCAAAGAAGATCAGCTTGCTCCATTCAGAGTTTCATGGCTAAACTTAGTCATTTCAGTCATGATAACTCTCGAAAAGATTTAGCATGTCAAATGTGGGTATGATGTATTGATAGGATATTGATCTTGGTGGACTAGATCTGCTACACTGCTGCTGCAGAGCAAGAACTGAGACTTGCTACTGCTAGAACATACAGACATAAATTAAGCATATGGACATGCTGCTGCACAATAAAAAAATAAATAATAAATTTAAAAAAAACACAATACATGCTGCTTTGCAATTAGACATTAAAACAACCCCCTACAAAGCAAGGAAGCTGCACAACTGCATAAAAAACATTAAAAAAAAACAACCCCCCCCCCCCCCCCCCCCCCAAACAAGCCGATCTACAGCCAAGACTTGTGTGCTGCTGCTCAGGGGCAGAGCCAGGAGTTTTTCACAGGGGTGGCCAGGCAGGGGCCAGCGATTATTCTGTGGTGGCAAAGACATTTTTTGGGCAGTACATGTTAAGTCTTGTGCTCAGAAACGGCAATTGCATGTGGGGTGTCCAATAAATAAAGCCTTGATAGCATACACTTGGTGCACATGGATCATTGTGGCAGCAGCAGCAGTGGCGGAGCTAGGGGGTGGCCAAGTGTGGCTATGGCCCACCCACTAGCTCCGCCACTGCTGCCACAAAGATCCTTGTGCACCAAGTGTATGCTATCAAGGATTATTTAAACTAATGACCCAAGATACCAATGTGTGCCATTCCTGATTTTGCTTGGGCTTACCTTGTTAAAGACGTGTTGCTGTGTGTCATGGTCAAGAGCAGACTTTACCATGCAAGCTAATAGAAGAAAAGGTACCAACAACCACCTGAGCAAATAGCATTTTCAGAGAAAATTATTTGAAACCGGCTTACTTGCAAACTGAGCAGATTTAAGTTTTAGGCAAATAGAGAGTAGAGATTTTGATTGGCTACTGATTACACATCAAAGGACTTATCAGCTTAAACCTTGAGAGTCGATTGGCTTGGCATATTCCTGCGATCGTTCTGACTGGCTAAAAGATAAGTTAAAAGAAACAAACAGCTTGTGCCATTCAGAGTTTCATCCCTGAACTTCAGTATAATACTACAGTAGTTGATCACTATTTTTAAAAATAGTGTATCAGTAACATTAATTTTTCCAGCATCCAGCAGAGTAGTGTGAAAACAATACTAGATGTTTATGTATGCTGCATGTTATTGCACATCCTTACAACCATTTCATTTAAATGAATATGTTCACTCTAAATTCCCTAAATAATACTCTTAAGATATCTTCCACTAATATCTTCAATGTAGATACTGTAGATATTTTTTCTTAGTAACATGTAGGGTATCTAGCTATTTTTCCAAAGAGCTACTTAAGATTCTTTAAATTATGAGTAGCTTACAACTTTGGATTATTATTAGAAGCTTCCAAGTATTAATATGAGTTGCTTCCAAGTAGTTTCCCCAAAATTGGTGTTGTTAAATTTCTGACTTTTCAGACTGAGGAAAGCACTCAAGTTAAAGTAGGTATGCACAAACATTCATTATGTTACATTCATGCTATAAATCTGACCTACCAAAACACAAATACCAGACTGACCTAATTTCCCAAGTGACATATTGTCTCTTAGGTAGATGAGTTTTTGATATAGATATCAAACAAGATTACTGGATCAGTATTGACTCCTTAGTGTGTAATCACAAAACATGAGAGCTTTATTGGGAGCATCAATCAGATTAATGGCAGAAGCTGTGGGAGTGATGTCCAAAGGGGTTTTGGGCCCCAAACCAAAATCTCTCTTTCATCTGACTTCAGAGCAGATGTATTACCTCTGTGTCTCGGAGACACATTTTCAGCCACAACAGACAGAGTTCTTCATCTGTTCTTGCTGATATGTGGATTGATGTCCCTAAAGTGACATAAAAAGCATGCACGCAAAGCTCCTACTCAAGATTCCACATTGATACCTCATAAAAAATTTAAGGGCCTTAAAATTAAACCCTGCACTACGCTATTGAGAATCTTCATCTAGTGAGAGTGGAGGCGTCACTCTAATTGTTCTAACTGATATCTATCTGATGGGTGGTCGCTACCGCTGGGCAGGCGTGGGGGCTTACTCATGAGCTTGTGCAAAAACACACACAGAGACTGCAGAGCATGCCAGTGTGACTCCAATCTCCCTCTTATCTCTGTTTGTTTTCATTTAGATCAGTATCTCAGCCACTGCAGCAGCCACTGTTATCTCCTGGGGACTACACTATTCTCTCCTCCTGTTCCACCATTTGGTTCTGTTCAGCTCCATCATATCCTGCTCCACAAAAGAGTTAGTTCATGTATCAGTCATGATGGGGATGTGCCTTCTGTCAAATAAGTGAAATGGTGGTGTGGTAAATTTCAATTCCAGATTTAGACTTAGAGTCAAAACAAAATTTATGGATGTAGAAGTCAATGCTCAAATTCCAGGTTCAATTCTAAAGCAAGAGCTCCTGAAAACATCAAAGAAAATTAGCAAGAATATATTATTTATTTGTTTATTGCATGTGTTGATACTTATTAGCAACTTCTGTTAGTATAAAACATGGCAGCTTCAAAATGTATGTTTGAATGATTTGGAGTAATTTGTGCTTTAAAACAAAATACAGAAATTCCTTGAAGTAATAATTACTGCAGACCTTTATTTACAATATATTGAAAACTGTTTAAAAAAATGATTAGAAACTCCTAAGCGAACCTGTGGCGAATTAGCCTTCCAGGTTGTCAGACAAATCGACGTCATAGCTCTATTAAAGTGTTAACAATCAAATATGCTGATTTGCCTTTCAATATACAGAAGTATTGCTGTGCTGAATCTTCACTATTGATATGCTAAAAAAAAAAAGTGTTTGCTTGCTGTTACCCCACACATCATTTAAATGTAAATTGAATTATAGAAAGAACTCAAGATGATGTCTGGGTACATTTCGTTCACAGGAATCATGTGTAATGTTGTTCTTGTGCTGCAAGGATAGAATCACTAACTAAATAATATGATTTATCACCACCAGAATTCAGGAACTATTAATATATGTGTTAGGCAGAATATTTCAGATGAATTAAATGCTAAGAAACACACAGCAAATAATAAATTATCTGTTTTTATTTTGTGAGGAGCAGTCACCACGTAATACTAAAATCATGTATAATGTACATATATTTTAGTCATTATATACAATGACTTCCAGAACTCACCTAAGAAAAAGTTGAAAACCTCCATTAGTCTTTGTTAATATTGTGTTAGAAAGTTGTGACAAAAGGATGAGAGCAAAAGAATGAGTAGCACAAAGTATGTCCCTTTAAAAAAAATATACACCGATCAGCCACATTAAACCCCATGGCCTAATATTGTGTTGGTACCCCTCATGCTGACAAAACAGCACCAACCCGCATCTCAGAATGGCATTCTGAGATGATATTCTTCTCACCACAATTGTATAGAGCGATTATCTGAGTTACTGCAGAGTTTTTCAGTTCGAACCAGTCTGGCATTCTCTGTTGACCTCTCTCATCAACAAGGCAATTCCGTCCACAGAACTGCCACTCACTGGATGTTTTGTTTGTTTTTGGCACTATTCTGAGTAAATTCTAGAGACTGTATTGTACACAATATTAGACAGGTGGTTTTAATGTTGCAGCTGATTATTTATTTATATATATATATATATATATATATATATATATATATATATATTTATATTATTTTTTTTAAATTAGAGATATTAGCCTACAAAACACAATTACATTATAGGCTATTTATACTTATTTAAAATTGTGAATCATTTAGACATAAATATCTTTATTAGGGGGCATTTCTGAGCAAATTTTGATATGTGGGATTAATTGCGATTTATTAATCGGCATGGCCTCGTGTGACGAGGAGGAGGGTGTGGCCAGGCCGTGGGGATGCATATATATATCTCAATTCTCAATTGACAGCCCTAGTAACTACATACTCTTGAAATAAAATGTTCCATATAGAACCCAAAAGGGTTCCATCTCTCACTTCATATTTGGAACACCTAAAAGTTTTTTATATATATATATATATATATATATATAAAACCCTTTTTAAGGATTCTCTCAAAGGAACCCTAAAGGGTTCTTTGAACCAGTTAGAAAGGTTCTATATTAAACCTTTTAGGGGTTCCCAACATGCAACCGTAACATTTGTTTGTTTTTTTTTTGTTTAGTTTTTTTTTTTATTTACTTTTTGTTTTTATTACCAGAGCATTTTATGGATATGCAGATTGAATAGTTTATATACTATATCACTAAGAATGTGAAATAACCATATAAAAGGCATTTAAGTATTATTAAGTAAAGCATTTTTAATAGTTTGTATTTACAACAACACAAGCAATAATTCACAATTCATAATACAACTGCTATGATAATTGATTTAATAAATCCACAGGTTTGTAATAAGCTAAAATGTTAATTAGTAGTAATACTATTTACCTATATGTAAATATTCACCCAACCTAGTATCCAGAAGTTAGGACCAGCTGTTCAACTGTTATATAGTTATATACTTTTTTTTCTTCATTAAAATCCAAATACTGTCCTACAGTTCATTAATGAGAAATAAATAAGAACACAAGGCTCTCACATTTTGCCCTTAGATAATAAATAATTTGATGATTTCTACAGGGACAGCGACAAGTAAAAACACATCACAGATTCACCCTGCTGGACAATGGAAGAAATATTGCTTCTCAATTTAGCCACAGAACAGAGAACAGGTTGAAGATGAATGGAACATCCCTTTGAGATTATGCCATCAAAGGGATGTTCAGAGATGTCAATAGGGACTCACTTTACAACATTTACTTGTTACACAAATCAGTATAGCTAATGACCGCGACACAAACGGCAGAGCTTGGGACCAGCCGTGGCCAATAAAATTGATTTACCTGCTAACACAGAGATCAGTGCAGCCTGAGAAAAAAAAAATGGCCCAGGAGCCTTGGGCAAATAATAGCACTTTCATCTGTGAAGGGAAGCTGTGCCTATCAGTATAATAAGAATAATGGCCCCAAATCAGTACATCAATACTGCTCAAGCTAGAAACCGACACTCCACAAGCTACACATTTTGCATCTGTTTGCTCCACTTCTGTTGCATGTTTGCATTGCCCACAACAGGCCAGCAGAATCACCAAATGGTTGGATAACCAACCCCCCCCCCCCCCCCAAGAGAGTTTGTGTGCTGTAATGCAACACCACAACAAGAACCAGCAGCAGATGGCAAAGCCTTTTTAAGCAAGTGTGTTTGCTTTCTATCCAACAAATGGCCCGAACGTAACCCAAAAATGACTTACGCTTGACAAGGGTTGAGGGTATCTGAATAGCATTGTCTCTATGGGACTTTGTTTATGCATTTCACAGTGGGACAAGACAACATTTCAGAACCTGACAAACAAATTTTGTGAGTTGTTCCGCTAGCATCTGTTGATTATGCATGCACAGGAAATACATTTTTGGGGTAGTTGTATTCAAGCAAAAGTCTGCAGCAAAAACATTACCAACAATTTGTATTGCACTCTGGCAATCAGAAAAGACATAGGGGCAAGTTTTCACCAACTGTAAAACAAAATCAAACAACTTTAATCCTTGACTATAGATCCCAGCCCAGATTTTTCTTGTTTTAAAGACAAGCCCCTTCCTTTGTTAGAGAACTGAATGAGGTTGAGATCAGGTTACATAGACATGAATAGAGCTGGCACTTTACAAATTATGGGTTTACTATCATCATTATTCTGTTGTATTTGCTCTGTTTATCTATTAGTTTTGCATGCATCTTGCTGAGTTTAAGATCACTAATTGTTATGACTAAGCAGAAATATTCAGAAAGAGTGCCACTATCAAGGAAGCTGGAGCTGAGGTTTTCGTTTCACTTACTTTTCTCTTTCGTCTAAAGTTCTTGGCAAGTTGAGCTCCCAACTGGCGTAGCATATGGTGGCTGGGGTCCTAAGGAGTGAGGTGTGGCTGTCAGTGCATGTGCCAGAGCCTAATTACTCACTTATTAGTACCCAGGTGGCTCCTCACTCTCACAAACACAGGTTATAGCCACAGCTCCTTCATTTCGACAGTTAACAACTCAGGACTAACAAATAAAACAATCCATGAAGAGATAATTATAGCAACCACATATCTGCTACAAATAACAAGATGCGTCTTTTATTTGGGTGTTTTGATTATTGTTTCTTAAGCACTCAAATGTTTCAGGTTTGCAATTTTTGGATGCAAATGTTATCTTCTGGATGGCTAAGATGTGATCGGTTTCTTTAATCTATGGATCACACATTTGCACATTATAAAGATTACAAGATGAAAGGCTTCCTGGAATGTTTGTGAGAGAGGGAAAGGAAAAGAGGAGAGGTGTCTGCATCGTAAACACTTCTTTCAGGAATCTCAGTTCAGCTGTGAAAGGGTGTCATCACTCGTGTTGAGAAAAAAAAAGCATTTCTGAGGAGAGAGACAAAGATCTGAGCACTCCCTAAAGTGAACCGTGGGGTGAGGAAAGAAGAGCCATTGAAAACAAATTCCTGCACTTTTCCACAGCTTCAAGAAAACATTAGGCAGGTCTCAGTACCTCTCAGTATATATATATATATATAGAAAAGTGAAAAGTGAAAAGCTATTGTTTTGATGGGTGGGTATGTTTTTTCAAAGTTACAATGTAGGGTGTAAATTGGGACACTTTTTTTTATATTTCTACCTTTACCCTCTGTATTTCCCTCTCTATTCCCCCCACTTAAGAGCTGTTTTTTTTAATGGGGACAGTTTTTATTTTTACACAAATGCTGTCTTTTCACTTATATACATTTTAGTGCTGTCAGTCGATATATCCCATTAATTTTTTCATAGTTAATTGCATGTAATTGCAGATGTTTAAAATGCTCAAATTTGAATCTATATATACTTATTTTCCTGTCATAATGCATTTAGTTCATTCTTAGAAAAGAAAACAATATTTAACAATAATGTTTGTTTTTTTTTCCAACCAAAGTATTCCACAAGATAAAGATATAAATACTTTTAAATAACACCAATTAATGTAACATTAAACATTTCCCAAAGTGAGGTGGTTGACTTACTGAAATATCCAGTTCCCGTAGTTTGCGTTTTCATTGCAATGGGCCTCAAATCTATTAAACCCTCATCCTCCACAATATTAAAAGTGCCTATCCATGGGGGCCTGGGTAGCTCAGAGAGTAAAGACGCTGACTACCACCCCTGGAGTCGTGAGTTTGAATCCAGGGCTTGCTGAGTGACTCCAGCCGGTCTACTAAGCTACCAAATTGGTCTGGTTGCTAGGAGAGTCACATGGGGTAACATCCTCGTGGTTGCTATAATGTGGTTCTCGCTCTCAGTGGGGTGCATGGTGAGCTCTGTGTGGATTCCAAGGAGAATAGCGTAAAACCTCCACATGCGCAATGTCTCCGCTGTAACGCGCTCAACAAGCCACGTGATAAGATGCGCAGATTGATGATCTCTGACGTGGAGCCAACAGAGATTTGACCTCAGCCACCCGGATTGAGGCGAGTAACTACATCATCACAAGGACATAGAGCGTATTGGGAATTGGGCATTCCAAATTGGGGAGATTTTTTTTAAAAAGTGCCTATCCACAATTATTTTGCTTTTAGCACTGGCACTGTCCGCATAATGATACTTCATCCCAGTTGTCTGAAACGCAACATCGGGGAAAATGCTGATGCTTCACTCCAGTGCAAATTATCACAAGTCATATCTGGGTTTGTATTGTATGAAAAATTAAGTTAAGAGGTCACTTCTCCATCATTTTCCAAACAGCTCTTTTCGCACCCTTAAAGGTCACTGTGGGAAGGGGATGCCACGCGAAGGGTCACATCAAAAGAAAGGAAGAACATATTTTTCTTTTTCATTAAGGGCCCTTCAGAGTGCCCACATCAAGAGCTCTGTCCTTTGAAGTGAGGGCATAGGGATGATCACATTTGCTTGGAATTAACCCCCATAATCGATGTTGTGTGTATGTTTGTGGTGTGTGCATCAGTGTAATGACCCCGGATACATCACAAAGGTTCCGCCCTATTCCAACTAGTGTTCAAGATTCACACAGGTCTGAATAAAATGCCCCATTTTAGCCCCATTGTATCCTAATAGCTAAAAGGGACTAAAGACAGATAACAATTTATTAAATAAAGTAAATAAGCATACCGTCAACTGGACTGACAGCTATTCACTCAGACATAGACACTAAATGAAAAGTGAAAGATTGACTTTAATTTTTTTTTTGTTTATAAAAACTCAGAGAATAGAAACTTTTGTTTAATTGAGTCTCTTTTACTGATTTCCTAATCTTCCTATCCTAAACTATATGCTGTTGTATAGGAAACAAATGCACAAGAAATAAAAAGCAAGTCTGTATTTAAAGGAAAAGGCTGTTAAAAAACACAGTCTATGATGGTGCAATTATTATTTCAAAGCCTTTACGGAATATTTGTAATGCAGTCTCAGTGGGGTCATGTCACTAACAGGTCCTGTAGTGAGACAACAGTGGTTGAGAGGTCTAAAAGTCAGAGAAGCTTTGTACACAGAGCCCCTGGCAGAGCTCGACTCACGGGAGCTAACTACCCCTATTTTTCTATCTGTTTCTCGCTCGATTTCTCCTCCCATTCCGCTCACTGCTCCATCATTCTTTTATCTTCTTATCTGCTGTCCGACTCTCTTTCCACTTTTGCGTAACAGACAGAACACCTGTGATTTGTTGCCTCCCTGCTCATTCCTGTCCTACCTCACTTATCGCTTTTTCAGCACCCTGTCACTTCTGACGATTAGGCAGAAGCCCCCGAGGCCCCTCAGAGAACTGCCAGGGGTCCAATGAGCCTCCACCACGTCTCACTGTCACCTCAGACATCAGACATCTGGCAGTGCCACACACACACACACACATGCATATGGCAAAGATCTTCAAAAGACTCTCTCCAGAGAAACATTTTGAAGTGAGAACAGACTTGGAACACCTTGACAAACCAGCACAGAATAAGCTCTTAGTTTTCTTTCTGTCTTTGGAGAACAAAAGATGGCCTCATAGATGTCATCAGTGAGAGAGAACAAATGGAGTGCTGACCTGTCAGAGGAGATGAGGTGTGTGCATGAGGAAGTAGCTGGAAACGAGGTGTGAGATATGGGGAGGGAGGATGAAGGTGTGAGGGAGTTGAGAGAAAAGTGTCTGACATGAGCTGTTAGCATATTTATGAGGACAGATTTTCTGTTGAACTTCAATCTTTCTGTGGCCCCTGCACAAAGCGTTCTCCAACACCCACCTTACATTCTTCATTTGAGGCCTCATTCACCCCCTCTTCGCATTTTACATGCTATACAAATAAGATCCTGTGATTTGATTCACCCTCAATGTCATTCCAAAAAAATTAAAGCTTCACTCTAAAAAGTAAACCAAACTTCTCTGAGTGACTTTTAAAAGTTGATTTAAAAGCATGTCTGCAAAATCCCAAATTGACATCCCAGGGAAATGTATGACTTGTTTGGGGAATTGTGAGTCATTTATTTTATTTCTTTAATTATTCTAATTTTAGCCCAATGATTTCTGTATTTAAGTCCTTCTGTCTGCTCCAGTGTTCAGATATTAAACCCTGTGGTTTGTGAAAGAGATTAATGTGAGTGGAGGTCAAAAATAATGGAGTTCATTTTATGGAAAATGAGAAATGATCACATTGCTTTTTTTCCTTTGGTTCGTGCTGCATTAAGTTTAGTTCTGTGCGACTGGCTTTAAATTGAAATTATATATATATATATATATATATATATATATATATATATATATATATATATATATATATATGTAGCGCTGGAAAAAATAATAGACCACTGAAAAAATTATAAGTTTCTTTGGATTTACTATTTATAGGTATGTGTTTATAGGCATTTTTGTTTTATTCTATAAAGTACTGACAAAATTTCTCCCAAATTCCAAATAAAAATATTGTCATTTAGAGCATTTATTTGCAGAAAATTACAACTTGTCAAAATAACAAAAAACATGCAGTGTTTTCAGACCTCAAATAAATCAAAGAAAACAAGATCATATTCATTTGTAAACAACTCAATAATATTCTAGTCATTTTCTGCAAATAAATGCTAACACAAATATTGATAGTATTTGATATAATATAAAGCGATTTGGCAGGAGAATTGAAAGAGATTCACAGAGAAATGTTGAACGTGACGGCAATGATGAAGAAGGTCATTGCTGACTTGGAGGATCTTGCTGCAATATTTTGATCAATCACAGCCATGGAGGCGAAATTTACTGAGATGTTTACAAGAGTGACGTATGTAAAAAAAAAGCTGCTTCTGTGAAAAGTCCAGAGGAATAACGTCCAAATTGTTGGAATTCCTGAGGGAGAAGAGGGTCAGAATATGGTGGAATTCCTGCCGGGCTCTTTCCGAATCTGCTTTACATAACAGACTGTAAGCTGGAAATCGAGCGAGCTCACAGGGTCCTGCCTCGTCGATCCGCTGAGGGAGACAGGCCCTGATCAATTCTGGCCTTTTTTGTTTCTTTTTGTGCTGGTTCCACATAGCGGCTGGAGTTTGTTTTGTGTAGCAGCACTCCTTCTGGAGAGTGTTGTGGATGAATCTGCACATTCTTTGTGCTTATGCCTCTTATTGGTTGGAGTCTGTTTTGTAGAGTAGTTTTTGCATGACATCGGAGTGATTAGGTCAATTGTTGCACTCCTGTAGCAGTTGAATGGGCTGGTTCACTGAATATTCATTTGACTGTCCGAGGAAACTGAACAGCCTTTTTTTTTTGGGTGCTGGTTCCGCTAGAGGCTGGAGTTTGTTTTGTGGAAGAACACAACTTCGGAACAGTTATGTGGTACTTTGTGTTTATCCTGCCTATTGGCTTGAGTTTGTTTTATAGATTATCTTCTGTTGTGTAATTCTGTTTTACAAAATGTTTAGAGAGATGAGTTTATGAGTTTAGAGGGATGGATGCCGGTTGGCGCTATCGCGTGCAGGGTTAATGCACACATTTTTTTCTGTTTGTTTGGTTCTGGGGAAGTTTGGGATTTGATTGCAGTAATGTGGAAAGTGGTCTTTAGAATTTTATTTTTGACACTCAATACATTTTATCTAATATGTCAAAATGTCAAATGTTAGTATGAGTAGATTGTCTCCCTCCACGTGGAAAGTGAATGGATTGGGGCATCCCATAAAAAGAAAGTTATTTCTCTTCTTAAACGTAAGAAATATGATATAGTGTTTCTTCAAGAAATACATTTGCAGAAGCTGAAAAATTTGGGAAGATATGGGGTGGAAATGTTTTCTTTAGTGCTGGCTCAATTAAGAGCAGGAGAGTCATTACACTGATAAGTAAACATCTGCAATTCAAATGTCTCTAAATGTCTCTAGAAAAATTAGGAAGAGTCATTACTGTTTTAGCAGAAATTCAAAGGCAAAGTTTCGAAGTCCCTCATTTCATCTGTTGTTGATTGATCAATTGGAAACATCTTAGTCTCAGATCCCGCCCTGGTGAGTTTAGAGAGGCTGCCACATATGGAGAAAATGTAATCATATAGTTTGTGCTTTAATGTATCCCTTTTGCAAAATTCCAACAAATGTTAAAGGCTGAAATCAATGTTTATATGGAGACTAACTGGTCCTCAGTATTCTCTGTGGACGTGGCTTGGGAGGCACTTAAGGTGGTTCTTAGGGGTCAGATCATACAGTATGCCTCATTCATCAACAAGAAATCATTTCCTCAATTTTTTGTACGTTGTGTAGAATGAAAAGTGTATTTGCAATCTAAAAAGCATCTGTTTTGAACAAATTAGCTGCACATTTGGTTTCTTGTATAGATTTTTTCTCCTTAGATGTTCAACAAAACTGACAGAGGTTTTTATCAGATTTTGGTGGGAACTTGACTTAATTATGGAACTGCCTGCATTAGTTAATCTAAACTTAAAAGATTGTCAAGTATCTCATCCTTAAAATAAAACACATGAGTCTAATTTGTAAGTATACATTTTCAGTTTATTTGTCACCTTCTAGCATTAAGGTGTTGTCTGTGTATGTAAATATCAGTGTATGTTTGCTTTGTGTGCACCTTTCATATTTGGCTTCAAATTTCCAAATGGACCTATTTGGCTACTGCAATACACAACTGCCATGTTTTCAAATCTAGATTATTACTCCTCTTTTTTTATTTAAAGACACTAATTTCAGTTTCCAAAAATGGAAAAAATGAATTAAAAGTTTGGAGATAAGGCTTTCTGTCACATTAAGAACCCCTGTAATGTATATTACTGTTGCTAATGGCTTCCTCGAGAAACCTTACACACTACACTGGAAAAAAACGCCTCAAATGAACACCGCACATTCAGAAAAAGTATATATAGATAGATTTATAGATATAGATTTATATTTATTTTGAAGTTTAAAAGAGTACAGTAAAGACTTCTCACACGTGATATAACCTACGTATTGTCTGAGAGAGTAAGATTTAGGCCACTGTTGTCCTGCTCAAGACGTGAAACACTAAACCCTGTCGGAAAGAAATCCCTCTGTGGAATCCGTTGCTTTTTTCTTTTCACAAAGAGTTGGAATAGGTAAAGCACCTAATCACACACATAGCCGCACACATAATGTAAAAACAGTCATGTCTAAAAGAACAATATTGCATTTGTAATGCGCAAATGAATTTCCTGTACAATTGGCTTTTCAGTGGTGTCTGTGTGTGTACATAAACAACTAAAGGGCTCAGTGAATATATCTCCATTTTTGTAGTTTTCGTTGGTGGTTCACTTCATCTTTCTCATTGTTTTGCTTTTTTTTTCTCCGATGTACAGTAGTGCTGTAAACAGGCACACGCAGAACCCAAGAGGACCAATCTTCCTCTTGTTTCTCTCCACATCTTCCTATCATCAACGTCTTTTTTTTTTTTTTTTTTTTTTTTTAAAGGTCCAGTTTTGTCCTCCGTTCTGTCTCAGTCCTGCTGAGAAGTGTGTTGTGTCCAGCTGTCTGGCCTCCTATCTAGCTCTGCGAGTCTGACTCTTTCATCGAGTTTGTTGATCTCCCGGAGGCTCCGGAAGCCTTCAGGAACACACGATCTGATGCCTCTGGAAATAGAGTCTGAAAACTTGATGCTCTTCACTTTTCCATCAGTTTCACTGACTGTGCAAATTCAGGCCGTCTCTGGTATGTCCACTCGGAAAGAGCTAGCAAATCCTTTTCTGCGCTACAAAAAGAAAAAGACAGAGAGCTTATTAAAAGTGTACTTTAGTGAGTGCAAAATGCATATTGTGTTGTGATAAGCTATCAAAAGCCCATGATATTGGTCTCTACAGAAGTAGAGCTTTGATGAAGCCCACGATTAACTGTTTCATCCAAATCAAATGCACTAACCTCATGCAAACTCTGAGCGCTTTTTCACTGATATATAAGTGAAGGTTTCAGCAGTCAATAATATCGCAATTAGTCTCAACTCCAACTTCATCCTTTCTAAAATACAAACAGTCGTAGGCAGTCCAAACGCTATAAAGCAAGGGTCGGCAACCTTTTTGACATGGAGTACCATTTTTTATTTTCCTGGACAAAACAAAAAAATATAAAATTTTCTGAAGTTTGAGTCAACTTGTGAAAATGTTTCTATTTTGCAGTTTTCTAATATAATTGTTTATTTTTGAATGATATCAGCATAACAGATTGTGTGAAAACTTTGTGCAAATCCCGATGATTATGATATAATTATGATCCTGCATGTGAATTTTCATGTAGCATCTTAAGTGCTTTAACGAAAGAAAGCCTGTCCTCGTGTACAAAATGATTTAAAGTTAATGTCACAAATTTGCTTATTTGATTACTGATCACAAAATTTTATGTAATCTTAAATACTTCTTCTATTATGTCCTTGCAATCATGTAATCACTAGCACGCAAGCAACAGTGAGAGGAGCAGGCTATTATATTTATATGACGTTTTCACACCTACATTCCAATCTACATCTTTATGTAATCCTTCCTCATGATCACACAGTGTGTTTTCATCAGTTGAATGGGAGACTAAACACTATTAAAGTGTCACAAGACTCACGCTGCATGTGCAAGCCATTCACACATCACAAGCCGATCAACTATTTAGCCCTTTTTGTTGAATAGCTCCTAATATTTTATTTCCAGGTTTATTTCCGATTTTTGAACCCCAAGATGTGGGTTTATATTTTCTCTTTTAATTGTTTAATGTAATTTTGAGTGTGTAACCATGTTTTAAGTAGCATGTACCTATATGCTAGGTTGGAAATCTCAAGGATTAATAGTGGTGTTTTCCTCATTGCATCACGTGTTGTTCTGAAAGCAAAAAGAAACAAATCAAACAGAATATAGGCTGTCATCCGCACTGCCTGACCGAAGCAAAGCGGGTGCATTTACTCCCACGATTAACCGAAAGTAAAGCGTTGCCAGCTCATGATGCATGAATGGCCTTCATGCACAGCACGAGTCTGTCTGTCACATTTGAACTTTTTGTTTAGCCTCCCATTCAGCTCAGGAAAACACAGTGCTGCGTGATCATAAGAAAGGATTACATCAATATGATTGGAATGCAGGCGTGGAATTCATATGTATAAATATAAAATAGTCTACTCCTCTCTCGCTCCACATGCCATAGGTTGCTGATGCCTGCTATAAAGCATAGCCTTCTAAGAGTGTCTGTTTGAAGTAACTGAACTGATGTTTGTCATGACTAGCCAAACGCTGCCTCAATAAATGATTTGCAACACAAAGGGGAGTTTTCACCTTTCTTTTATCTCTGTTTTACAAGTTCTTTTTAGGCATTTTTCCCAGTCTGAACACACTCTCTACATCTCTAGTGAGTCTTTGCTTACGGTCAGATATCTGAGAATGCTTGAATGATTCCAGACCAAACAGAATCTAACATCATATCGCAACAGAATTTCACCTAAAATATATAGGGCTTCAGCAATCATACTTCATTTCGGAAAGCATTTAATTGTAAAACTCAACACTCAAAGCATAAATGTGCAATTTCTGAGATAATATGAACATGAGTAAATGAATGAAGAAAATGTAGATTGTGCATTCTTAAAAAATAAAGGAACTTCAATGGACTTTTCTGAACTGTTCTAATCAAGATTGTTCTTGATGTGAAAAAAGATTTAAACATTTGTTTAAACATTACAATATGGCTGTATTCATTTACATTAGTTAACCACATTAGTTAACATTAATTAACAGTGAACGATACTTTTGCAGCATTTATTAATATTTGTGAATGCTAGTTTCAGCATATACTAATACATTTTTACAATTAAAAATATATGCTTACATCCGTTAACACTAATTAACAATGGAAAATTATTTTGCAGCATTAATCATGGTTAATGATAGTTTCAACATATATTAAAATAACATATATGTATTATTTAAAAAAAAAGCTGTTTATGTTAACATTAGTTAATGCATTCTAAACCATCAGGAACTAACAATGTACAGTAACGCTTTACAATAAGGTTCCATTCGTTAAGATTAGTTAATGCATTAGGTATCATGAACAAAAAAATTAACAATATATTTTTTACAGCATTTATTAGTCTTAGTTAAATTTAATTAATAAAAACACAATTTGTTCATTGTTAATTCATGTTAGTTCATAGTGCAGTAATTAATGTTAACATATTTTGATTTAAAAAATGTATTGCTATATTTTGAAACTAACATTAACAAAGATTAGTAAATGCTGTAAACATACTGTTCATTATAAGTTCATGTTAACTAATCTTGTTAACAGATGTTAACAAATAGAACCTTATTGTAAGGTGTTGCCCAATGAACAATCACATTGATATCAATTTACATTAACAAAGATTGATAAATGCTATAAAAACATTGGTACCTAATGCATTTACTAATGTTTTCAAATAGAAACTTATTGTAAAGTGTTCCAGAATATTACGCATTTTAATTGTGAAGAGTAAAAAAATAAACTTTTGTTGTTACATTATAGTTTGTTTGTTTTTTCAGATATTGTTGTATTAATGCAGCTATTCATCTGTTAATAGAAAAAGCAAAGCCCTTCAGGGGTCTTCAAAACAGCAGTACATAGATGGTTCTTTGAAGCACTAGATAATTATTTGTGGAACTAATTTGTAAAACACTTTTTGGTTCTAAATTGAACTTTTATTTTTATAAGTGTAGACCTGGAAACAGTAAAAGTATGAGGAGCTGATGAAGGATGATGAGATGGACAGATGTTGATGGATGAAGTAGAGCAGAAATGTGAGGGTTTAGAGGTCTGTAGAGGAGAATTCAACAGCACTTCATGCCAGAAGCCTTAAATTTGGAATGCTTTTAGGTCAGATCAAGAGAGATGAAGCGCTCTCTCTTCAAGATACTCACACATACAGACGGCTTTGTAAGGCATGCGAGAGTTACACAGAAGTGCATCAAACTCTTTCCTCTCTAGTGTGGAGACATTGAGGTGGTGTTGATGGTGTTGATGTTGGTGCATCTGGTTAGGGTGGTGTGGCGTCTCTTTGCCAAAGGTGGAGAATGACTGATCGCTCGCCAATGTCTCGCCCTCAAATACCTCAGAGTCAGGTACCGAGTCCATGCCCGGCACGTGCAGGTTGCTGCGGTAATCGGCGCCCTGCCGTGCCTCGGTGGGCACAAAACTTGGCATCCAGCAACGATCTGAGTGGCCGAGGGCCTTACACTCCTCCGTACAGTTGGAGAACAGGTCTGCTCCTGTGAGAGTGAACAGAGTGAGAAGTTAGCTTGTGTTTAATTGTCTGTGTGGGTGGATGGGCTTGTGCAAGAAATTGTGCAGGAAATTTATTCCAGAAATAAATAAAATAAACCATACATATGAGTTGTTTCTACATTATAAAATTCATAACCTTTGCCCACAATGTTTTCTCTCATAGAAAGTCTGAACCAACGCATCAATTAAACCAATCAGAACATGCCGGGGGCTGGAGTTAAACAACATCTTTTAAGATTTATCAAGCATTAGAAATATGTTAATCCAGATGAAATGTAATACATGTCATTCACTCTGAAGACATTAGAAGCTGCATGCATGAAATGTCTTTGGCACAAATCATGAAAGACTGGGTTGTGATCTTTTCCCTTTTTTGGACTTTCGAATTACAAATTACACTGATCAAAGCATGTGCGGAAAACATACACTCACACACAACGTGGATGGAGTCAATGCTGTAATCTCCTCTCGAGGTCTTTTTCTCTCTTTTTCTGTTTGACATCAAAGGTAAACTGTGTGAGACAGCAAGCTTGCAGAAAGACTCTCCTCTAATGTCTTTCCTTCTCTTTTTTTAGAGACAGTGGTCATAATCTCTTTACTCATTTGTCTCTCTTTCTCTCATATTACTTTGCTTTCCATGAAAAAATAAACTTAAAACTATTATTGCAACAAATCATGTTAGGCCTGCCACACACGAACTGTGAGTTTTGTCTCACAGATCTATCCCAGTTTAGAGTGTCGATTAGCAGCACCAATGTGAATATACACTCACTTCGCACTTTATAAGGAACTCCTGTACACCTACTTATTCATATGATTATCTAACCAGATAATTGTGTGGCAGCAGTGAAATGCATATAATCATGCTGATACTGATCAGGAGCATTTATTTAATGCTCGCCTTAACCATCAGAATAGGGAAAAAATGAGATCTCAGTGATTTAGACTGTGGCATGTTTGTTGGTGCCACACAGGCTGGTTTGAGTATTTCTGTAACTGCTAATCTCCTGGGATGTTCACACACAGCAGTCTCTAGATATTACTCAGAATGGTGCCAAACACAAAGCAAAAAAATACATCCAGTGAGCGGCAACTCTATGGACGGAAACACCTTGTTGATGAACGAGGTAGAAACTTGAGGCCGAAGGGCTACAACAGCAGAAGACCATGTCTAACGTATTATTAGGACCATAATGTTCCTAAATAAGTGATATACATATATTAGGGCTGTCAATCGGTTAACATTTTTAATCAAATTAATTACATGGTGTCCCGATTAATTAATTGTGATTAATCGCATATACAAATATTTGCTGAGAAATCCCCTCATATAACAATAACTCAATATATAATGATTATACATATTTATATCAATGTATAATTATTTTTAAATATATATATATATATATATATATATATATATATATATAAATATTCAGATAATTAAAATGCATTCTTGTGGCAGAAGAGTTAATCATTGATAAGACAAGAATATAGTTATATATTATAGAATATATATAAAATATAGTATAGAAATAGTTTCGACTAATTCACTAAAAAAAGAACTCAAAAGAATGACTCACAAATTGAAAATCGCTATGGCTTGTAAGCTTTTGTACTGTACAAAAGAGCAATATCTAGCTCATGAAATATAATAAGGACAGAAAAACTACTTAAGTATATATTAATTATTGAAATTTCATGATTTATTCATTACTTTTTTATGATTTTTTTCCAGACCTGGAAAACAGCATTTTCAAATTACCTGATATTTCCATTTTTGTATGATCATGGGAACACTGCATACAAGTTTGGAACAATATGAGGGTGAGTAAATGATGACAGCATGGGTGATAAGATAAAAATCATGAAAAATAGGTTATACACGGTAGTAATTTACAATAATATACTGCTGACCAATTCAAGCACTCAAAAAAAAATTTTCACTGTCACTCTTGGAATTTTGGAATAATTCAAACAGGCTGCTTCTAATATCCAATCACGAATGACCTCACAAATCAAAAAGCTAAGAAGCTAATGCTGCAACAGCGTTACCACTAAAGCCAGCGTGAAGAAACAGATCCAATTAGTTTGTGCGTGACAGCTGAACAACTTCTTTTACCCCTGCCATCACCCCACCAGGTGTAAGCTGTGCCATTTTGACTGTGCACATCTAAGAATGAGAGAGAGAGGTGAGCATTTTTAAATCTCCTTCGGCTCCTGTGTCTAAAAGCCCCACATCTAAAACAGTCAGTAATTATAGCTCGAGGATTAATGAAGTGACATTTTCAAAGTGGAGATTTTGAAGGTATGGAGTCGGTAGTTTGTGTGCGTGTTTTGGGGATGGGAACGTTCTTAGCTAATCCTCAGACTAGCCATTCAGACAGATGACAGGTCAGAATACTCAGACGTTGGATTTCTCTGTAAAAATCGGATTAGAATCCTATGTAGCTACATGCAAACAACCTACTTAGGCCTGGGTTTGGTAAGACTCTCCTAATTACAGACCCAAACATAGGACTGCCTTGCAAGTCAACAAATTGTCAACCATTAAACAAAATATTATAGCCATGACAATTTTCACAATATTCAAAGGTCATATATTATATAACACATTATATATATATATATCTAGATAGATAGATAGATAGATAGATAGATAGATAGATAGAAAAAAGGTTATTTGTGTATGCTGTATATCTGAGATAAAGAGAAGGTAAAAGTGATGAGGAGAGAGAGAGAGAGAGAGAGAGAGAGAGAGTGAACAAGGGAGAGTTTGATATTCAGTGCAAGATAAGACGATTCCTCATTGTGTAATCGCAGAGAGACATTTTGATATTTCTTGACATTTTCTGAAATTAAATGCTCTTTGTACTTATCCAGTGTCCTTTTTTTATTTAATAAGATTTGGAAAAGTAATTATATTGTTGACTTGTGGTTCAATAGTGCAGAAAAGATTCAGGTCTGAAAAAAATAATCCTATTATAGTACCTATTGTGTTAAAAGAGAAGCCTTTCACAACATTTTACCAAAAAAAAAAAAAAACAAAAAAAAAAAAAACCAGTTACAATGTGTATTCTTACACATGTGAAGGTACCTGTGACTCAACATCACCATTTCATGATGCTTAACACTGCATATCAAAGCGAGATAGAGAAAGAGAAAGAAAAAGAAAAAAGGAAGGAATAAGATATAGCAATAGACTGTAAAAAAAATTATCCATTGAAACATTTCCTTCTCTCTACAGTACATTTGCTCTGTTGCTCTCTGAGCAAAAGCCCTGCAAAGCATTCGATCTGATAATAACCTTCAATTGCTAATTGGTATGCATCGGGCTGAAAATAAATTACTGATCAGTGAGCTGTTTCTGAATTCCAAACATGACCTGCAACCCAAATGAGGGATTCTATTGCCATGTGGCAAATCCGCAGGATAAAAGAAATGAAACTGGAATGAAATGATTCAGGTGTGTCGCTGCATTAGAGCAGCTCTGGAGTGCTCCGCTATGTATTACAGATGCATTTTATGCATTAGAAAACAAATTAATTGATGCTTATCTTGGCCAGATTTTGATCTGGTAGAGACAACAAAATTCTACAGTCTCCATCGAAATGTATTCAGTATTTAGCAGATTAGATATTTCCTGTTTCAAAAAGCCCATAAAAAGAAACAAGTTGTCTAAAATAAATTTGAAGGGATGAGGCTAGTTTCTTGAAAATCCTCATTAAAATGAACAATGCATTCTCCTGATCGCTATCCAAGTCTGCATACCAAGCGGCGCTTTCAATTATCTCAATTAAGGAAGATAGTATGCAGCAAAAACAATTAATTTTAGTGAGACAACATACTCAAGAACAAAAAAAAACAAAAAAAAAACAAGTACAACGAGATTTGTTTTAACTCTGCAGAGCTGCTGTACCTCAAAAGACAAATGTTCTGTGATGGCCTGTGACAACAAAGGCAGATGGGCTAGCTGACCTTGTATGAAAAAAATGTGATTTTAATCGAATATTTTATAACACAAAAATAGGCTAAATGAGAGCTGAAGTAGCCCAGCTGAACGCCCAGCCACAGCATATGGTGCTCTGGAATAACAGCAGAGGACATATGCTCAACCAAAGCTAAATTAATGATAATAAGATGCAACTTTATGGTTGTATTCATTTGTGTCCAACTATGCCATAATTATTTTATACAGTCAACTTCACAAAGCACTTCAAGGTACAGTTGGTGTCATTTAGCAACAAAGCACTTCTTCCAATGCAACAAGATCACCACATGTGATCTCATGAAGGTGTGGACAGAGTTCTCCATCCAGTAGAATGCAGATAGAGGGATTAGGGTGGAAGAGTAAGGAGGGTTGGAGGACATTGCGGGTGTAGAGGAGTTTGGGGGGGGGGGGGGGGGGGGGCTTGTTTTTTTGCTGCTCAACCTACTTGGTCTCATTCCCATAGAGTCGATGACAGACTTCCTGGACTGATCTAAATTCCATCATGTCTTGTCTTGGGTGAATGGGTGGTAGCAGTAAATCCCTATCAGTAAGTATTTCTATACAATTCCATTATATTCTACATTATGCCTGTAGTTCCCAATGCATGCTTATGCACCCATACCTAGTGGTTTGGTGGCCTAAAATATTTCTGCTAGGATTCTGATCAATCTGAAAAGCTGTGATTTGACTTTAGATAACACATGCAGACATACTATAAAAAAAATAATAAAAAAAATGTATGCCTATGAATCTTCTCCATGCAGCTAATAGTCTTAAAGATATAGTTCACCCAAAGAGTAATATTTTGCCGTCATTTCCTCACCCTCATGTCATGTATTTCTATCTACCATGGACCACACAACAAATACACATTTTTAATTAAATTTGGCACTACTATGTTTCCCATACAATAAAACTAAATGCTGACTGAGGCTGTCAGTCCCTTACATTCTGCCTAACATCTCTTTTGAAGAAAATAAAATAAAAAGAAATAGTCATACAGGTGTGCAACATCATGAAGGTGAGTAAATGGCAACATAATTAAAAAGTTTGGGTGAACGGTTCCTTTAACAGGGGAAATACTCTCCGCTTTTGTTTCATTCTGCACAATTGTAGATTTAGCCAACAATTTCAATCATTACTCAGTCACATTATAAATAAATAACTACCAAACACTCCACAACAAAGCAAGAGGAGAGTAAAGAAAGAAATGGACTTGTGTAGACATACCTGAGGAATGTCCGCGATGCATGGCGTCATGATCACTGTCTCCCTGCTCGCTGTCTCCATGACCACTGTCTTTTGAGCTCACAATATCTGCCTCTTGGAACGCTGAGCTGAGGGAGGAGAGAGGTTTTGAAATGACCGCTATACCACAAGTCTCTTTTATAACCAAAATATTACTCAGCCATAACTCAGCCTTGAAATTGTGTCTCTTTGTCTAACATGCTCGCCATTTGTTTAACACAAATGTTTATGGAAACCAACATATTTAGGTTTAGAATATAAATTTAAGGTCAGGAAAGTCATATGGGGTGGGCATCAGGTGCTTACCTGTTAACGCGCCTTGGTCGGTCTACCAAGTAACTGAGCTCTGCTTTCTGGTGTTTTATCTGCAAGAGAGATGTTGATTTGAAATAGGCCTGGCAACAACTAGAGCACATACAATAACAACATCAATACTAATAATAATAATAATAATAATAATAATGATAACAATATAGGTCAGATTTCAAGCATCACTCACTGGGCATCACAAGGATTTTACAGGCAGGCAAAATCATTAAGCTATGCTGCTGTTCAGCAGAATTCAACTATAGACAGATCTTTGTTCTTGTGAGGCTCAGCAACACTGTGACTGGCATATCTAATGCACTATAACCCTGGGAGCTTTTCACAAACATGCAAATCTATCTGTTATGTGACTCACTATGTTTACACTCCACCACTGCTACTTCCACAGTATAGTCCACATGATAAAAAATATAATAATAAAGTAGAATAGATTGAATGTGTTGCTGTCAGTCTGCAAA
This sequence comes from Moxostoma hubbsi, assembly GCA_032164185.1. Classification (NCBI taxonomy): domain Eukaryota; kingdom Metazoa; phylum Chordata; class Actinopteri; order Cypriniformes; family Catostomidae; genus Moxostoma; species Moxostoma hubbsi. Next base: position 24,001,184 of record JAVLUX010000025.1, read on the forward strand.
AAACGGTTTATCAACCTGTTTAACATCATTATTCGAAGATATTTGTTTGTATGTTTTTTTTTTTTAATAAGTTATTTTAATGCAATATATAATAAGATAACAATATAATATAATAATACTATTATATTATTGATATAATACATATTGGTAACACTTTACAGTAAGGTTCCATTTGTTCACATTAACTAATGCATTAGGCATCATGAAAAAAATCACAGAGCTATATATTTTTGCATCATTTATTATTCTTTGTTAATGGTAATTAATTAAAGTACAATTGTCCATTGTAAGTTCATGTTAGTTCATAGTGCATTAATTTATGTTATCATATACAACTTTTTATTTTAAAAATGTATTACTATATGTTGAAATTAACATTAACCAAGATGCTGTCAAATTATTATTCTTGGTTAGTTCATGTAAACTAATGTTGTTGACTAATGGTAACAAATAGAACCTCGTTGTAAAGTGTTACCGAGATATTTTATTTAAAAATATTCTCATAATGTAAATAGCGGGATAAACTATAGAATGCTGAGACATGTATAAGAAATCGTCCAAATTTAATTCCTGAGTATCATTAATTCAAATCAAAATCCAAGTATATATCCAATGCGTTCTTTTTGGAAGAACATTTGGAAGGGAACACAATCACATGGGCTATTATATTCTCTGAGCGAGTTTTAGATTTGCAGATTTATCTTACCTCACTGGAGAGCAGGCTGCCGTTGGATATGATGTCAGGTTGCTGCTGGTCAGCATACCCGGTCACTATGGCTCCGCACGGGTTGTGCTCGGTGTCGTTGCTGCGGGACGGGCTACAGGCCTTCATAAACATCAGGTCCGTTTTGGCCGATTCTGGAGTCAGACAGACCTGGTAACAGTAGTTCTGGCTCTGATGGAGCGAACCGAAGCTCCCTGATTCCTCCACGGGCACCTGCGCAGCGCTCGCCACGCTCATATTGGCTGTATTGGTGCTCTGGACCAGCATGATGTCCGACTTGCTCAGTTTCTTCTTTTTTCGGGCGGCTCGGGCCTGACGCCCGCAGCAGCCACCTGACCCGCACGACCCACAGCCTATGAGACAGCAGCAGTCGCTCGCCAGACAAGTGCTGTAAATGTTCAGCTTTTTGTCCTTCTGACAGCGCACGGCCAGGACAATCATGGCGAGGAGAAATATAAAGGAGACAGAGCCAAGCGCTATGATGAGAATGAGTGTCAAGTCCAGAGACGCGTCTTTGGCCTTGGCCGAGCCGCGCTCTCCACTGTGGCCTTCCACGAGACTGTCCACGAGTGTCACCTGCACCACCGCGCTGCAGGACATGGGAGGCTGCCCGTGATCTCTCACCTCAATCAGCAGCTCATAAAGCTGTTGCGGGTCTCGTTTAGCCGACACCCGACGTGCCGTGCGCAACTCCCCGGTGCGCCAGTCCATTCGGAACATGCCATTCTCGTTACCTCGCTGTATACTATAGGACAAACGCGCGTTCTCTCCATCATCTGAATCCATGGCGACAATGCGCGTGACCAAATAGCCTGGTTCGGCAGTGCGTGGCAAAGGCTCCCGCGCGGTGCCATTTTTTCCAAGAGGCGCAATCACAGACGGCGCGTTATCGTTCTGATCCACTATAATTACATTTACCGTGGCGTTGGACCACAGTTCAGGGGTGCCCGAGTCTCTGGCTTGAACAACGAAGCTAAAGTCTTTTAGTTGCTCATAATCAAAAGATCTAAGTGCGTAAAGATACCCATTCTCCGAGTTGATTGACACATAAGTGACCACTGACATACCCTGGATCTCACACTCCACTATGGAGTAAGTTATATAAGCATTCTGTCCAACGTCAGGGTCTACGGCACTGACAGCGTAAATATAAGCACCGGGGACATTGTTTTCAGTTACATACACATCATAAATAGGCTGCGTAAACGTGGGCGCGTTGTCATTCTCATCGGACACGTGCACTTTGATTGATTTGCTTGTTGCTAGAGATGGAACTCCTTTATCTCTCGCAACCACAGTGACGGTGTACGCCTCTACATTCTCTCGGTTGAGAGGACCGTCGGTTACAATAGTGTAATAATTTCTGAACGAGGTTTTGAGTTTAAAAGGAACGTCGCCGAGAATCTCAACATGAGTCTGGCCGTTCTCCTCAGAGTCTTTATCTGTGACGCTGAGTAGTGCGATGACGGTGCCTGTGGCTGCATTCTCACTAACGGACTCCGTGACGGTGCTGAAGATAATCTCCGGCGCGTTGTCATTCACGTCTGCCACTTTTACTAAAACTTTACAATGCGCGGGCACGGCATTAGGTCCCATATCTTTCGCTTGAACGTAGATCTGATACAGGCTGCTCTCCTCAAAGTCCACCTCACCTCTGATCTCTACACGGCCCGTTCTTGCGTCAATATCGAATAGTTCTTTCACTCTGTTCGAGATGTGGTTGCTGAATGAGTAAATTACCTCTCCGTTCGGGCCCTCATCCGAGTCAGTCGCGTTAAGCTGGATCACAAGCGTGCCAACGGGCGCGTTCTCGGCCAGGTTCACCGAGTACACCGGCTGATCAAACACTGGGACGTTGTCATTGGAGTCGAGCACCCTGACCACAAGCAGAGCTGTACCGGTCCGGGGAGGCTGGCCACCGTCCACGGCCGTGAGAACATAACGGTGCGTCGCCTGTTGTTCCCGATCCAGTGGCTTTTCCAAAACCAGCTCAGCGAATTTGTTGCCGTCAGTCTGCGTTTGCACATCTAGGTAAAAATAGTTGTTATTGGTGATGTCGTAGGTGCGCAGTGCGTTACTACCGACATCCGGGTCGAATGCGCTCTCCAAAGGGAAGCGCGTGCCAGTAGTCGCGCTCTCGGATATTTCCACGGTGATGTCCGTCTCCGGGAAGCTAGGCGGGTTGTCGTTGATGTCCACTACCTCTATCTCCACGCGAAATAGCTCGAGTGGGTTCTCCAGGAACACCTCCAGGTGAAGCAAACAGCTGGCGCTCTGCTTACAGATGCGCTCCCGGTCAATCTTCTCGTTCACGAAAAGCACCCCGTTCTCCAAGTTTACTTCCAGGTACGGCGTCCGCGAGCTGGGCACCACCTGAAATCGCCGGGATGAAAGTTTGGTAAGGTCCAGTCCAAAATCCTCTGCGATATTTCCCACAAACGTGCCATGCTCCGCTTCCTCGGGCACAGAGTAACGTATCTGCGAAACTACCCCATCCGCGAGACACAACAGGAGCAAAAACACAAACATCTCCACTCCGGAAAGGGCACTTGGGATATTTTATCTCCGCAGAGTTTGCAGCAAAACCATCACCCTCTTCCCCAAGGTAACGCGAGCAAGCGCGTAAGGCTTTGGTTCAAGGCTAATATCTTTCCTGAAACGGGGCTGTCAGCCAAAAACCATGCTGTCTGAGTGCTGTGTAATACTGGACCGATTCCCCAAGGCGATTCACTCTGTACAGCTCCACAAATACGATCTGGATTCAGAGTTGCTGCGATTTTTTTTTTGCACAAGTGAACAGTACATTAAACTGACACTGCTTTAGATATAAAGATTTTTGTGTATACTAAAACACACTATCATTATCCATAGAGTTAATTCAACAAATGCATTTTAATATTAGAGCGATAGTCTTTTTTTATAGCAACAGTCAATATCTTTCTTTCCCCCTGTTATCTGAAAGGTCCCTAGTATATCTGATGCGCTTCGGCGGGGTCCGCTGGCACAGTACTGAAGCGCCAGTGCTTAGCTGTTCGGTTTTCGCGCAGCACCCTCCCCTCGCCAACCAATGGGATAAGCCGACACCAGCACAGCTGAAACTTTATTTGTCGTGTGCTACATCAGTCAGTTCTCCTGGTGGCAAAAAGACACGCCCACTGGTCAGAGCTGCGGGATTTCTGGTCGCAAGGATTGAATGGCTGATGAGTTTGGATGGGAGTGAGTCAGAAAGAGAGAGATGAAGAGAGAGAGAGGGGGGGGGGGGGGGGGGGGGGGGGGGGGGGGGGGGAGGTTTACAATCAAAATGTTAAAATGTAGAGGTAAAATAACTGTAGAGAATGTATATAATAATAATAATAATAATAAACACAGCATGTTTGTATCGTCTTCCAATCTATGGTTCAGAAATGGCAAATAATTATAAAACCAGTCAATGGTTTTGACTTCTCTCATTTAGACATAGTGCACCCATCGAATTATTTGTTTAATTATAATATGTATAGTTCATACATTTAATATATGAACTGTACACCCGAATTAAAATATGTTGTCTCCGGCGCATTCACTCGTATGTTTTCCCAAGCGCGAGCTCCACGCGCCTCCTAGCTGCCAAAATAAATCTGTAGCGCTGCTGTCAGTCACACACGCCTGGAACTCTTCATGGCAACTGCACACAAAAATAATTCTGTGAAAATGTCCAGCATTTGTATATATCATCTATGTAATTAAATAAGATACATCCTCTCAGTTATGCTTGCTGGTTTATATAATTTGATTTTAGTGCGACTGGACACAGTGCCTTTTTTCAGGATCAAAGTAAATAAAATCCTAGACGTCAGCCAGAACAGTTTGGATAGACAAGAGGTGTGCATCCTGCTACAACAATACAATTTAGCGGAGATTACATTTAGCTTCATCTGATATTTTACGTCTTTACAAAGGAAATCTAAGACTACATTCAAGTTAAACATATCCTTTATATCAAACGTCTCAAACGGAATCATTTCTGTCTGCTCTAATGCATTAAATCGAAATGCATGTGGCCACGACTGCTGAAAATGACACTCCATCAAACTGTTGGCGTATACCTGATCTCCGGCTCTCTGCAACCCAAATGTCATGGTTTTTCATCTGAGAGGAATAAAGCAAGATCCACTGTGGCAAACCGCCAGAGCAGAGAGGCAGGGCCCACTCACAGGAACGGTCGGAGCGCCCCCTGGCGCATACCCGCCGCACTATACTCGTGCGCTTCAAGGACTGATGGAAGAAGGCACATTCGAAGGAGTGTCTGAAACGGTGCTGTGCCAGAAATAATCTTAGTGGAGTATAAACGTTAATCCAAAAAGAGATGTTCTAAAAATCAAGTTCTGGCGAGTCAGACGACTTTATGCTTTTATTCCCATGAGGGTGCCGGAGGGGTTGAATAGATTTTTAGTTTTCATGATATTTCAAGATTTAAGGACAAACAATGATTTGGATATGAGAATCAGATTATCTCCACTCTCTGTATTATAACGCGAGATAATTATGATTATGATTCTCTCTCTCTCTCTCTCTCTCTCTCTCTCTCTCTCTCTCTCTCTCTCTCTCAATTGAATTTAATTTAATTCAAATTAGCTTTATTGGCATGTACAATGTTGCAAAAGCATTCATTTACAAAAATAAATAAACATGTAAAAAAAAAAGTGTATTACATACATAAAATGTCAAATAATAAAATAGTAATACTAATAATAGTAATGCAGGAACGATGTATGATTGCACAAATGTAAAGAAAAGTACCTGCAGAGAACAATGAGTACAGTAATATAAAATATATGTGTCTGTTTGTCTCATATTTACTGCACTCAGTGAGGAAGTGTAGTTCATCCTCTATGATTCCTTGAGTGCAGTGTGAACACAGTCTGTCCTCTCTGGGTCTCCAGATCTGTCTGTGCTGACATGATAATTCATCAGAAACTTAGTCTTTAATTTTGGTCAGATATGATGCCAAATTTTATTCTGTCTTGTTTTTTTTTTTTTTTAGAAATAGGTTAATTTGTTTATTTCTTGGGAGTTTTTTTTTTTTTTTTGCCAATGATGAATACATTCTTCTTAGGTTGTGTTTTGTATTTGATTTAATTGTGCCTGTCTGAATTGAATTGATGCATTTAGATGGTGTTTGTCCACTAATTACTGTAAAGGGTCACTCTCTTGGTGTGCTGCTCTGTGTATAAATGATCAGTGATTGTGATTTTCTGGGGAAGAGTCTGATAGGTGGAAACAGAATTTACTGTCTCTCTTTCGATTGTCTGTCAAGAAAGGGAATCTGCCCATTCTCCCCGACAGCCCAGGTTAGAAGCACTTCTGTGATCTTCAATGGTGCTTTTATTTGTGTATTTTTTTTTTTTTTTTTTTACAAAATTTGAGGTGGAAAGTATCAATTGAAATTTTGTCCCAGGATTCATAATTTAGTTTATATTTGGGTGCCCAGATTTCACTCCCATACAGAAGGATGGGTTTGATGACACTTGATTGTGGGGTTAAATTTGAATAATATTTTCCTTACACTGTAAAATGCCCTACGAGCCATGCCTGTGAGGTCCTTTACAGCCATGTCAAATTGTCCAGAAGCCGAGATTGTCAGACCTATATAATTGTAACTGGCTCAGGATTTCTCCCCCAAATGTAAAATGTCTTGGGTTGCTTGACTCTTACACTCGTTTCCTGATAAAAGCGGAATGAGATGCTGCGCTGAGTTAGCGCTTTGGGAACAACTTTAGGTGTGACCAGCTGTGAATATGTGTGCAACACGTCAATGAAAATTGACCGGAATTTATAGCCTCTGCCGGTGATATCATTGGATGCACCTGTAGCAGGGCTATAAATTGCTCTGTCTTTCAGTCATTTTCTCCTTTTTTTTTCTTTTTATAGAGAAAGAAGAGAACGGTATTTGCACACTGCCTAACAAAATCTAAATCCTAGCAGAGGAAAGTAGAAAAGTTTCTGACAGGCTCATGAAGCACGCACGCACACACACACACACACACACACACACAGAGTGATCTGGAGACAAAAGATCTGATGATGCACTTGTGACACATCTATTTATAGCCCTGCTACAGGTGCATCCAGTGATGTCACCGGCAGAGGCTATACATTCTGGTCAATTTCATTGACGTGTTGCACACATATTCACAGCTGGTCACACCTAAATTTGTTCCCAAAGCGCTAACTCAACGCAGCATCATAAGTGTAGCTTTTTGAAAGGGAACATATTTTTTGCCTTTAAGAAGATTTTTCTTTTGACAAATGTTAAGGCCCAATTACTGCAGATAATTTAGAGCCTCTCTCTCTCTCTTTTTATCGCTCCTGCAAAGCTGCTTTAGGGAAATGTGATGTTTTGAGTTTCAGAAGTAATGTGTTCCATTACCTGTGTGAAAAAGCACAATTATAGATATATAATTATAGAGTAAAGAAAGAAAGAGATGCAGTGGTCTTTTAGTGTGCATAAAATAGTGTGCATATCAGCTTAAACTATGGCAAAGTAATAGCTGTTACTACACAATTTAATTGCTGTTGACTCACTTTCATCACTTGCTCAAGAACATTATGATGTAAACACATCTACACACACACCACCTTGCTGGTCCTAGAAAAAAACAATCTGATTTTGGGGTTAGGTCTTGGATTAAAGGGATAGTTCACCCAAAAATGACTCTGTCATCACCCTCTCATCATTACTCACTCTCCTACCAGATATATATGACTTGTTTCTTCTGCTTAAACACAAACAAATATTTAGACATGATTTTTGGTCATAATTTGATAAAATGTGTAGTTACAGTATTTTTTCTTTGCATGGTAAAATATACTTATCAATATAATTTTCCTCCTATTTCAGGAGAAAGTTATGGCTGGAGGACATATTTAGGTATGTCATCTTCATGTCTGGTAAACAATGGGTATCAGATGCTCTCATTAGGTGCAAGATGGACAAGAAACAGTGACAGAGCCTTTAAACCGAATCATCTTCTGACTTCTAACTAAGTTTCACCATGTCAGAATCTTGCATCTGGAACATCTGAAGAAAATAGCCTCAGTTGTCCAATACTGCTTCCCATTTCCCCCACAGAAAACAGACAGAAAATGAAAGAAAATTGAGTTTTCAGAGATAACAAAAGATGTCTGTTCTCACATCTTCATTTCTGATCATCGAAAGTGGCGTCAGTCTGTCGATCCGTCCTACGTGTGAACATTTGTGTCTGGACACATGGCTGCTCTAAGAGTGACTCTCTGGTGTGTCTGTGGTCCGGAATACCTTTTAATCTGCAACCTACACATGCATGTGCACGTGTGTGTAGGACTGACACAGCAGTGACAGGATGAGATGGGACAGACAGTGCTGGTGGACAAGAGGATTGTTTTCACTCCAAAAGCCTTATTAAAAATTGAGCTGTCCCTCAGAGACTGGGTGAGGGCGAGCATGTGTCTGAATCTCTGCTCGTGGTCAGTCATGAGGAAAATGTAATGTGGTATTGGAGTTGTGTTAGAGTTTTGTGGATTTTTCCCCTTTTCAAGTTGGATTTCATGTGAAACTTCTAACTCAGATATCTGCATGTCAAATCATATGGCCCATATAAATTGAGTTTTCAAGATTATAAGATACTATACTATTATAACAACAAAAGTCAGAACAAAATTCATAATTATTTCTATATCTACCCTTAAGTCATTTTAATGTTAATTTCCTTAGTTCAAATGCCTGGTTAGTTCAGGTTGTTGCTGTAGTCTTATTTCACAAAGTCCTGCTCCTTATGGGCTTATAATATTATAGTTTCGATGCCTCCTTACTTTGAATCACACTGGTAACTAAAGTTTCCCAAGTAAACAACTGACATAATGATGAACACCAGTGTGGCAAACATTTAGCAGAAACAATCAATCCGATTCTTTAAGTCTTTCATCTTCTACCAACCTACAGAAAGAAATTAAAATCAGCCAAGCCTGTAGTAAAGACTGTAAAGAGTTGGACAAATGAAGCAGAGCTGGAACTACAAGCCTGCTTTGATTGCACAGATTTGAGTGTTTTTGAGGCTGCAGCCACCGACCTGGATGAGCTCACAGAAACTGTTACATCATGTATCAGTTTCTGTGAGGATATATGCATTCCTACTAGGACTTATTCAACATTCAAAAATGACAAACGGTGGTGTACAGCAGAGCTCAGACAGCTTTGTCAGGTCAAAAAGGATGCTTACAGGGTAAAGTCTTGTACAATCAGACCAGGAACACACTGAATAAGGAAATCAGAGTAGCTAAAAGAAGATACTCTGAGAATCTGAAAAACAAGTTTTCAGCTAACGACCTTTCATCAGTGTGGAGTGGCATGAAACAACTTACAAATTACAGGACTCCTACCCCCAACCCTGTGGTGGACCGACTGCTAATGACCTGAATGTGTTCTACTGTAGATTTTAAAAGCCCAATCTCACACCCCACATCCGCTCTGACATTCACTTCACACAAACACCAACACCTTCCGCAACCGCCCTCCTTCCCCCTCCTGATACTCAACCTGCACTTATGATCTGTGAAGAAGAGGTGTGCCATGGCTTTCGGAAAACAAAAGACTAGGAAAGCTTCAGGCCCAGCTGGCGTTTCATACATGTTTCTTAGATCCTGTGCTAACCAGCTGGCCCACATCTTCACACAGATCTTCAATAGATCACTGGTGTTGGCCCACCTGAAGGACATCACTGGATCCTTTCTAGATACAATTAAATTTGCTTATCAAGCAAACAGGCCTGTGGATGATGCAGTCAAAATGGGGTTGCATCATATACTGCAACATCTGGACAGACCAGGGCATATGCAAGGATCCTTTATGTGACCTTCAGTTCAGCTTTCAACACCATGATCCCAGCTATACTCCAGACTAAACTACACCAGCTCTCTGTTCCCACGTCTATCTGTCAGTGGATTACCAGCTTTCTGACAGACATGCAGCAGCTTTTGCGACAAGGGAAGTTCACTTCCAGGACCTGTACAATCAGCACTGGTGCCCCCCAGGGATGTGTTCTCTCCCCACTACTCTTCTCCCCCTACACCAATGACTGCATAACCAAGGACCCCTATGTCAATCTCCTGAAGAATGCAGACCACACCACTGTCATCGGCCTCATCCGAGACGATGATGAGTCTGCATACAGAAGGGAGTTAAAACAGCTGGCTATCTGTTGCAGTCAAAACAACCTTGAGCTGAACACACTCAAAATGGTGGAGATGATTGTGGAGTTTAGGAGGAACACTCCAACACTGACCCGCCTCACCATTCTAAACAGTACTGTGGCAGCAGTGGAGTCATTCAGGTTCCTGGGCACTACCATCTCACAGGACCTGAAGTGGGAGACTCACATTGAGTCATGACATTGTGAAAAAAGGCCCAGCAGAGGTTGTACTTCCTTCGCCAGTTGAGGAAGTTCAACTTGCCACAGGCGCTACTTATACAGTTCTACTCAGCAGTCATAACTGTCTGGTTTGGTTCAGCTACCAAGTCAGATATCATAAGAAAGTTTGGACTACTGAGAGGATTTTTTGGTTGCCCCCTTGTTGCTGTTTTGTAATGTTGTGCACTGGAAGCTCCTGTCACCAAAACAAATTCCTTAAAACATTTGTGTAAGCATACATAAGCATAAAGCATAAAGCTGATTCTGAAATGTGTAAGGAGATGCCTGGGAAGAAGGCTTCAATTTGTATTCACTCTCACATCAAATAAAATTATTTATAAAAAGTAGAATCAATGAGATTTGATTGTTGTCTACATAGCCGGCATATTTGATTGAAATGCTTTATTAATGATTTGATTTGAGATTGAATAAAGATGTATTTCAAGAGATTATATATCTCTATGAGACTTGGAATACAGTGGATAAGTCTTTTTTTATTACTTTTACTGTGGTTTGATGGTGTTATTTTTTTCTTCCAGCTTGACATATTGGAGTTATCATTCACTTCCATTATAAAGCAAATAAACCCTGATGGGATGAATAATAATAATAAATAATAAAAAAAAAATTGTCACTGCACTATTCCTTTAACAAAGCCTCTTAGTAATGCTTTGGCCATACACATAGAAACAACATTTCCAAGTATTGATTCTAGTATGGGATAGTAATTAATATGAAAAGAAATACCTCAGAAATGTAAAGATGATAATAGACCTAAATTTCGACCTTTCCATGTTCCCTCTTTGACATGCAAATTACATCCAGTGTCAAGATTCAACACACACTTATGCGCACACACACAAACTAGAGCACACACAAGCAGGTTGTAAAGAGAAACATGATCTGTGCAGGATCAAAAGGGATGTGTACAGATGGATGAATAAATGGAAATGTGCGTCACATGAGTTGGGGTCAAGAAGTCTTCACATGCACAGACACACGTGCGCACACTCAATCCATTAAGATGCTCAAACCAAAACACTTTAAAAACACACAGTTGATACAGGTATGATTCCCTGTAATACAGTTTTGCCTTTTCCTTCACACACTGGTAGCATTAACATAAATACATCAACATGCTTCCAGCTAGAATGCAATGTGTCTCTCTGTGTGTGTGTGTGAGATTACTTGCATTACAGGTGCCAAACTTTCAGTGTTTTGTGAAGAAGCACTTTCACGATATGTTGACAGATGTCAGCCTGCTGGAATGAACTGATTGTTTAAGTATTTATTTAACAAATTGATAAAAGAGGGTGTAACAGCAAAATGAATTAATTTGGAAAAGCAATGGAGGCAAAGCAATGAGAACATTTAAAAGTTGTAACTCCTGTTTGTAAGGATCGCTATAAACACATCAGCGTTGGCTTTATCTGTGTTTCTATATAACTCGATTGACTCAAGCTTTACAGGACTGACAGTCCTGTAACACAATCTGTGGTAGTATAACAAACTTACACCATCGAGTGTGTGTGGGGAAAAGTCTGCCGCCTACTCACCTTATACAGGATTTGCATGAAGTTCCCTGCATCAGTCCTGTGAGTGTACTTGTTCAGACTCACAGAGACAGAAAAATACAGTATATGGATCTTGAGGGGTCTCGAGCCTAACCACAAATTAAGCACATTTCAAACTCAATTAGCCATAAAACTCCTTTTAGTGGAGTCAGAAAAAAGCAATCACACTCCGTTCATCAGCATAAAGGCTAAAGCATTCAAATGTTATAGAGCAGAACAAGACTAACATCTCCACCCATAGGATCCATAGGATCAGGCAGGTAGGATCTATTTCTCCTGCCCCCGGATATAAATACAAAAGCAAAGCAAGTGGTAATGAATCACCTTAATATAGTGAGTTGTGTGGTCAATTATGTAACTGAAGAGCAAAACTCTTCAAACTGCAATAGGATGGTTATCCACCCCCTTACTATACCCCATGAGGCCCATTCGAGATTTATGCATTTTAATGTCTTTATTCTTAAGAAGTGTTCTAACATAATTCAAATATCATTGTACCCCTGTGGATCACAACAGTCTCATTTTGTAAGTAAAATACATTTTTAATTATTTTGTTCTTAAAATAGCAATATAACAAAAAGATCGTACTAGAGTCATGCCATGCATTTGTATTAGAATGGTTATATAACTACTACATTGCCATATATACCTTATAGCAGTGGTTCTCAACTGGTGGGTTGTGACCCAAAAATGTACAGTAGTAGGGAAAAAGCAATATTACTACAGTATGAACTACATGCCCAAAAATATGCAATTTAATTAATGTGACATAGGCTTTATAGGACAATTGCCAATTTTGCAAATGCATAAAACAGAAGAAGACATGGAACAAACATTGTGCTAAATATTGTTTTGCTATTAGTCATATTACCAAGTGAATGATGAATTTTTTGTCATCAACATAAGGTACTATTACGCCATTTTGTCCTCTCTTTTAAAAGTTAATATTTCATCATCAAATCATTCATTGTATTAACGCAGAAACTTGTGAACACAACTCGACTTCCAGACAAACTGATAAAAAGTCCTATGTGTGTCTACTCACGGAAGATCAAGTGAGCCAGCCAGTCAGTTTATTGAGAAAGTTTTTTCCAATTTTGAGTACTACGTGCATAAGATGTGTATGGGCGTGCCATCTAAGGCTGAGAATAGGGTACATGTGAGCTCCAGTTTCTGAATGAAATATCCACAGGGAGGCACCAAATATGAGTTGTAAAGCGAGTTGTTTTTAGGTGTAAACAATGTAATACAGTGAAGAGGAATGCATATCTTATAAAGGCTAACCCCAAATTCAATCAGAGAAGGAAAACAGAACCTGTGAATAATGGTTTTCAGTCATGCGAACACAATTACTTCCAACGGGAACACATGTCTTCCATGCTACAGATGCAAGTGCTTCCGGTCACTCCACAGGAGAAGAAAAACAAGCTTCAACCAATGCAAAAATGTCTGAAATTCGGAAGCAACATGCCGACATCCCATGTGCTCGTTGGAAGCAGAACCAATTGATTACAAGTCTTATTACACCTACTTCAGAAGAGTCTTTGTTTGTTCTGTAGCACTCACACTGTAAAAAATAAAATAAAAGAATGCTTCATGTGGTAACATGTAAATCAACTGGTTTGCTTCAGTCAAAAATATTATTTAACATGTCTAAATCAACCTGTGTACATTAGGTTACACCAATGAGAATGGTTTTTAATGGATTGGCCAAGTGAAAATAGTTCCTCAAGGTAACAATTGCAGGTTACCACTAAATACAGTGTTAATATAGTAAATACACAGTGCCACACTGATCTGTTTACTATTGCATATTCAGCATTGAACACTATTTAATTGGTCACATGTGCAACCTTCAACATTTATGTCTGTAGATTTTTTTTATACACACTAAATTACCAGTTCTCTATGAATAGAGCATTCTACTATAGACCCACACTTGTCAATCTTCTCCAGTATTCTTTTTGATGGTGAGATTTTTTTTTTTGTTGATATATTGGAGTCACCATTCACTTCCATTATAAGGCAAATAAAACATGATGGAATGAATTATAATAATAAATAATAATACAATGGTCAGTGCACTATTCCTTTAACAAATTGCTTGTTGAACATGATACATCTATGGCAGCAGGCATTCCAAAGGACATCTTACCAATAATAATAAAAATACAAATACAATAATAATATTTAGCAGTCTTTATTCTCAAGTATTCCATAGAAAAAAATTAATACATATGGCAGGTGGACAAATAAAAGCAAATTTTGCCAGATGCTATGGAAAGTGAGGGACCCTGGACTGTCTTGATGTGTGGCTGGAACTGTGTCGTTTGTGATGTCTCCTCTGTATTCACTTTCCACTTTGACATATGCAGTCGCTTCTGCAGGGAGGCACTTTTAAGATCTCAAAGTGCTGTGTATAGCTTGTGAGTAAGGCCAAAATTATAGTGGTGTTTTTCAGAGCCAAATTGTGACGGATGAATGAAGACAAAAAAGCCTTAGTAGGGAGAAGAGTGTATTGTTTAGCAGCTGGTAGAGGGCACAGAATGATGCTGGATGAATCCTCTGATCTGTCAGATGCTTTATCCCATGTTGAACCAAAATAATCTCAATGTGTCATTTGTCATCCAAAGCAGCCAAAGCATCCAAAGGTGTGTTCTGAGGGCAACAGCGAGGTACAGATTGTTTTGGCTAATTGAGTTAACTCCCCAAATCTCTCTCTCCCTCTCTTTGCTCTTTCGTTGGCTCACACCATTTTGCCCCCATAGTTAATTTGCCTCACAATGTTGTTTGTCATTACAGCCGAGGATGTTCTGCGTCATTCTGTCAGTCTGCAGCTCTGCCCACACACAAATCTAATGCACACACACACAGTTCCTCTCTAGTCGACTCCCTCTTTCACATACGGCATATACTAGCTTAATTATCCCCCATCTTAATTAATTAAATCAATAATTAATTAAAATATAATTTTAGAATTAATTATTGTTGTATTCATGATAATTAACTCTTTTAATTAACCAAAAATCTGAATTCCTTTGAGTCGATGAGAAACAGAGAGAGCTGTGGACTTTTGTTTACCACAAACCATCATTATACCTCTGATGTCACTAAGGAACTTTACATTTATGTGCATGTGCGTGCGTGCGTGTTGGTTCACTGGATAATTTCATTGTGTAGATAATATCAAACCTAAAGGAATATTCTAGTTTCAATACAAGTTAAGCTCAATTGATAGCATTCGTGGCATAATAATATTGATTACCACAAAAAATTATTTTTTAAAATGATCAAAAATCTGGGTTACAGTGAGGCACTAACAATGGAAGTGAATGGGGCCAACCCTTAAACATTAAAATACTCACTGTTTCAAAAGTATTGCAATAAAACTTAAATAATATGTCTGTTAACATGATTTTATTTTGTTAAAATTGCTTACTAACTTTTTCTGTAAAGTTATAGCCAATTTTACAATTTTGTTGCATGACGATTTAATGTCAACAAACCCTAAAACTCAAAAGTGACTGTAAAAATGACAATTTAAACAACTTTAAACATGCGTTTTAAGAGAAGATTTAATGTTAGTGCTTTTATAAAATTATAAGCTTTACATTTCTGCCTTTAAACCTTCCAAAAATTGGCCCACTTCACTTCCAATGTAAGAGCCTCACTGTAAAGGTTTTTTGCTGTTTCTTAAAAAAAAGGAAATGGAGAGACGAGTCAAAATGTTTTTTTTTTTTTTTTTTGTAATCAACATTATACCAAATGCTGTCGATCTGGATTGAATCTGGAATATTCCTTTAAATGTGATATTTGTTTTGTTCTTTGTCAATATTAAAATACCTAATATCTCAGCTATTTAGGCAGAAACAACTATAAGTAAGCCATTTGCAAATTAATTCCTCTGAAAATTGTAAACACTGATCCTGTGTTGCTATCAGAAATTGCTCTGTGTGTTGGAGCATCCCTATAAGCCCAACACAGCAACATTGGCTAACCAAATTGTGTGAGTTTGAGGGAGGACTATCTGTTTATCTGACCAATAGATGAGAGTAGTGTTTAAGAAAACCCGTTTAAAAACAGTCAATTTAAAAAAAAATATATTTGGTGATGAAAGTGGCACAAAAATGACACTTTCACCATCCTTTAGTACATCATAAGAGTATTGAATTTACTATAGTAATGAAACCCTGTTTTCCCTTAAGGGACTTAACCTTAATGTAATGTCCAAACACCAATGCTTCAACAAGAGATAACAGGCATAATGTATACTCCTATACTAATGTATGTTCCTGTAATATAAATACATGCATGAGCAAATATGTAGGGCATTTTATAATAATCTGAGTTCTGTGCAAGCCACTGTTCATAAACATGTGACATTGTTTAAATAAAAGTAAAATACAATGCATCTTTTGGTGTTAACATGCTTTCATCTCTGACCTCTCTTACTTTTATGAGGTTAAGAAAGGATTGTGCATTGTGGGGGTGTGACACAGACAAACATGTTATCAAAGAAAGAGCAAAGAGGCTCATTAATGAGGAAAATCTTTTCAATTGATTTAGCAATTGGATAAATAGAGGCTGTCCTTCAGTATACATATACATAGTTTGTGTGTCTACATGTGTGTGTGTGTTAGCGCACTCACATGCTTGCAACTATCCGTGAAGCTTAGCAAAAACTGGGCTAAATTTAATGACATGTATGACAATTAATGTGCCATCCAAGGAAAGAGACACAAATTTAATAAGCTGCTGATTTTAATGGGTGTGCGAGTGTGTGTGTGTGTGTAAGAGTGTGACTGTGCGTTACTCTCGTCTCATCATCGTGCCTGTCTCCAGGGGTGCCTTTGTAATCTCCATTTTTTTTTTAGCCTCATACCATAATAGGAAACATGCGTTTAATTAATTTAATAAGGTCAGAAATTCTTACCTCCATAACAGGGATTCCGGAGTGCAAAGCCGCTCCCACCATATATTTTATTTTTTAATTGTTAAAGTATTTTTAAAGGTATTCCTCTGTAGATTGCTCCGGAGCTCCTGTGGGATGGTATTTAAATGAAGGTTTGGTCCAGGTGGGGCCGAAGTTAAACTGCTTGGTGGTTCTGCTCCAATTAAAGACCCATACTCAGTGTTGGGTGTAATGCATTACTAAGTTATTAATTAATGTAATTAAATACTTTTTCATTGAAAAAAGTAAATGAAGGGATTACTCTTAATTTTTAAGTGTTTTAATTACAGTTACTTCTGATGTAATTGTGTTAAATACTACATAGACTATAGAACAATTCTATGTAAAACAATAGTGAATTGTTAAATTTGTCTAATGTTAATATTAAAAAGTATAATTTAAAAACGTTTTCTAATTCAATGAAGCACCCCTTAATTCTTTGGGCAGTTCATTAATAATTAATTATATTTTATATGATTTATTTGAAAGAATTAAAAGAACAGTTTCATATTTATCCTTGAATCTTTCATCTGGTTGTGGTTGAATAGGGTTTTAGAAAGTCATTTTAATAAGTAATGAAATTACTTTTCATACAGAGTAATTAGTACAGTAATCTAATTACACTGTAAAATATGTAATTAGTAGTTAGTAATTAATTACTTGTTAGAGAACACTACCCACACTTGTCCACACACACACACACACCTGGGATAGTGCCCTTTAATACTATAAGCTACTGTATTCTGAGTGGAGAACATTACATTATGAATGCACGGGTCCAGTCTATATGAAGCCCTTCACTCAAAGCCTATACAGAGTGTGGGTACCCTGGTTTGTAACTTGAGGAGGTGCTGTTATAACAATACCCCATGTCACTGTGGAAAGTTCTAAAGAGGAAGTCAATATTTATCTCTCACCTGCCAATGGTGTGAGAGATTACATTTAAATTATAAGGTGATGCACTCTGTCGCTGATGCCTTATTTGTGTTTCCTTTGTGAAGGAAAGCAAAGTGTTTGATTAATGCACATGAACCATTGATTGATTTGTATTTTAGTCTTCTACATGTTGGAGCCATTGAAGGTTATGAATGTGTGTGTGTGTGTGTGTGTGTGTGTGTGTGTGTGTGTGTGTGTGTGTTGGAACACAAAAAGTTGTAATTAAAAATCATAATGGAGTCAGGTAATTGGAGTTGACATTTTTATGTGATATATTGTCACGATTCACTGTTGTCTGGCCTGTGTTTCTCCCCTGTCATCTGTTCCCGGACTACACTTCCCATCATCCCCTGCTCTGATTGGGCTTCTGTTTCCCAGTCTCTGCCCTCTACGGCTCCACCTCCCGAGTCTTCCAAGGCAGGTCTCAGTAGTTCACTACAGGAGCTATTGCCTCCAGCGTATCCTCACTGGACGCTACTCGAGTGCGTGGAGGAGACTCTGCAAGTTAGCGGCTTGCCGTTCACTGTGGGTGTAGTGGAAGTGTAGTCCGGGAACAGATGACAGGGGAGAAACACAGGCCAGACAACATTGAATCGTGACAATATTATTATTATTATTATTATTATTATTATTATTATTATTATGCACTGATGAATCATTCACAGTAAAACAATGTGAAAGTAAATAGGGTCAAGTTTGATGTATTGTTGACATTTAAAGTTGCAAAAGTCTATATATATATATATATATATATATATATATATATATATATATATATATATATATATATTTATATTAGTGTTGTCAGTCGATTAAAGTATTTAATTATTTTTTTCATAGTTAATAGCGATTAATCACAGTTTTAAAAGTTCTTAAATTTGTCTGTTTATACCCTTTCCTGTCAAAAAGAAATTAGTTATTTATTAGTAAAGAAAACAAAACAAAAAAAGTATACTCCACATGAAAAGCGCTAAAGAGAACGTCTTGTTTTGTTCTGAGCACTGGCACTGTGCACATAATAATTCTTCATCCAAATTGTCCAGTTAGACGGAAGCACAATGCATCACCAGGGAAACACTGGGGCTGCATTCACAGGCTCCTTTTAATTTAGTTTTGTATAAAAATTATGGTTAAGAGGTCCTTTTTTATCTCTTGACCATTGGCACAGAATCACTGTCAGTGTAATGACTCCTGACACAGAGCAAAGGTTCTGCATTATTCTAACCAGTGTTTACAACTCACACAGAGCTGAATAAAATGTCAAAATCTGATGTGAAAATTGGTAAATGCATTAAAAGAGTTTATGAAAAAAATATGTTAAACATTTTAAATTAATTGCATGTTTTAACGTGTTAATATCGGCTCTAATTTAGTATATACAGTATACATTCAATGACCACTTAATTAGGTTCACTTGTACACCTACTCATCCATGCGATTATATAATCAGCCAATCGTGTGCAGCAGTGCAGTGCAGTGCATAAAATCATGCAGATATTGCTCGTGATCTTCAGTTATTGTTCACATCAACCATCAGAATGGGGAAAAAAGTGATCTCAGTGATTTCAACCTTGGAGTGATTTTTTGTGCCAGATGGTCTGGTTTGAGTATTTCTGTAACTGTTGATCTCCTGGGGATAAGAGAGGTCAACAGAGAATGGCCAGACTGGTTTGAGCTGACAGAAAGGCTACGGTAACTCAGATAGCCCCTCTGTACAATTGTAGGGAGCAGAATGCACAACATGTCAAACCTTGAGGTTTGATACAAGGAGGATGGGATACAACAGTAAAAGTCCATTACAGGTTCCACTACTGTCAGACAAGAACTGAAATCTGAGGCTGCGGTGGGCACAGGCTCACCAAAACTAGACAGTTAAAGACTGTAAAACCCTAGCCTAGTCTGATGAATATCGATTTCTGCTGAGATACACAGATGGTAGGCCCACTGCAGCCTCAGCTTTCTGTTCTTGGGGGGGGGTTGTGGCATCCGAGTAAACTTAAGAGACTGTTGTGCATGAAAATCCCAGGAGATCAGCAGTTACAAAAATACTCAAACCATCCCATCGAAATTACTGAGATCACATATCTGCATGATTTTATGCATTGCACTGCTGCCACACGATTGGCTGATTAGAAAATCGCATGAATAATTAGGTGTACAGGTGTACCTAATAAAGTGGTCGGTGAGTGTATATAATCTCGCCAGGCTGCCCTTACAAAAAAAACAAAACGAAACTAGCCCCAAACTTGACGCAAATTTGCCGCTCGTTATTTTCAAATGCAAATGAGATTTTGATTTTCCGCAAATGTTTGACAGAAGTTTTAATCTCTTCATGGTAGTGGTGAACCTCCAGCAAACTAGCAACAATGGACAATTTTCTGCAAGTTTGCCACAAACCTCATTAGCAGTGGTGAATTTGCGGCAAGTTTGCACCAAATTTGCCATGAACTTTCAATTTTCGTAAGGGCATTGTGAATATGAATTTTGTTCTGAAGCAACTTGCTAGGTTTAAATAAAGGTAAAAATAAATAAATAAATGCACACAGACACACACACACACACACACAAGCTTTTGGGAACTTCTGGGAACTTAATTTCCTTTAGAATAGTTAATAAGTTAACAAAAAATTGTTAATAAGGAAAAAAAAATGCATGCAGGTGTAGCTCTGATCTGTTCTGGTTAAATTCCCATTCCTAGCGTTATTCCCTGGATGTGCTCATGGCAGTTTCATGACAGGCATAACTGGACAGTGGAGAGGCGTTTGACAGCCATTAGAGTGACTGACAGGTGTTGAGGGGGAGATGCAGTGTTGCTTCTGTCTCTCACTGTCTCACCTCTGTCTGCATGAAGAGCGGGACAAGCGTGTGAACTGACTCACGACACGGTTGTTGTTAATGGATGTAGAGCATGCCAAAGGAGTTTAAAGGTGTACTCACACCTGTTTATCACAAACTCACTCTAATATTGAAAACACAACAATATAAACAACCAAACAAACAAACTAGTTGAACTGGGTTAGACTGACTTACTATATCCCATCTTTTCCACTCTCTTTTTCCATCCTTTCCTCCTTACACAGAGCATGGCACTGGTACTTAGCTTAAACCATAAAACCAGTGACCACATACCTCTCGGATGTGGTTCAGCCACGCGTTTGAATGTCAAATACACATGCAAAGTCACTGGACACCTCTGGCCGACTGCATGCTAAATCTTATTTCAATAACATTTGTTTTTGACCTTGCTCTCTGTTTAGAGGTGGCAACCATAGAGCACTGTTGGGAAGACATGAGTGGGAGTGGATATTCATACCCCCTGTTAGTCTCAAATATGGACAGTACACACAAATGTGCACTCCAGTCCAAAGCAGAACTCCAAAATATGCAATGAATAGCTCACAGTCAGTGAACTATTGGATACATACATTATAAATAGGTATTAATGAATAGCAGAGTATTAGTTTTACTTATGAATGGGAGCTCTCAGAATGAAAGTCCCACCCTACAGTTAAAAGAGACAATCACCTTTTTTATCAGGACATATCCATCAGATTTCATGGAGAATGTGCATGCACCAGGTAGCAAAACAGCATTTTTAGTGTGATTCGAGCTAAAGAAGCACACTTTATGGTACACTTGTTGTCAGATTTGAATGATGATTTTAAATATGTTGTTTGCCCATAATCTTGAACAACAATTTTGGAGATTTCAGTCTTTCCCCATTCAAGTAGGTTTCAGTGTTCTCCATTCATAGAGAACACTGTCCCGAAGGCTGCCCAGAAGGATTACGCACATGGCCGTACAGAGTGGCCTGACTTGCCTTAAAGTATATATATATATATATATATATATATATATATATATATATATATATATATATATATATATATATATATATATACATATACATTAAAATTAGACATTTGTACAACAAACAAATATGAAAATTACTTTTAACAGGTACTCATTCAAAGTTTGCAATTTTTCTCTTCTGGGTAAACAGACGAAAAATATTGATGACTCATTTTGACATAAAAATACTTTTGGAATGTTGGCATGCATATGCTATACTTCCTCTAGAACTATTTAAAAAAAACTGTATCAAATTATTCTACAATTATCATGCATTAAGTTTTTTTATTACCATATTAATTACAAATTAAATTATAAAGAAATATTTGTTCTTTTAAAAATGTATACTGAAAGTAAAAGGTGATTAAAATGGTAAAAACTTACAATTTTGATGTTAATATAATATATAAATTCCATGAGCTAATTGTGCATCAACTACCCCAGTATGTACACATGAAAGAAAACCTTGCTTTTCAAGCTATTTTATGTGGTCTTAAAGAAATAAATTGATGTGTTCCTGTAGGCTAAGTCAGGGAGAAGTGTGCATGATGTGGTCGGATTTATTACCAACAACTTCATCACAGGCTGTCGCTTTTTGTTTCTACAGCTTTAATTCAACATCCTGTGCCTTCAGTTGGCATCTGAGCAACTAACTCGACAGCTTTTACCTCAGTTACTCCACAGTTTCTCTCACACTTCTCATCAGCCCTCCGGACATAATAATGTCAAAATACGAGAGAGTTTCAACACAAGCTTTATCATCTCAGATGACGACTGACTGTATGAAGGTAAAATAGTGCTAAATTATCTGCATGCACAGAGTGAGATTTGTGAAAGTGTAAATTATATTGCAAGCAAAATTTGTTTTGCGTGCACACAGAACGTTTTGTAAAGGTGTAAATCAAGATGGAAGTGTAAGAAAAAAATTATTAGCAACACTTTAATGCTTTGCGTAAGTGTAATTCATGTGTTGCGAATATGTAATTTCATATTAACTCCAAATAAATGTGGTATGTATTTTTCTGACTTTCTTTTGTTTGCACTTACACTTTTGGCACTGTTTTTGCACATAAACATGGCCAAAAATATTGCAAACTTACAATCAGCAATATGCAAGCAAAGACAAGGTGTCATGAACAGCAAAACAGATTGAGTAGAATCAGTTTGTATGTGTAAAATAAACTACTGTAAACGTGTAAATGACTTGTGTTACTGGCATAAATATTTTCCAGAAATAATACGATATACACTGTTCCGTTTTCCCTTTTGTTCCGCTCACACTTTTGGCACAAATTTCTCACTGAAAAGAGTTTTGGGGGGGAAGGTGGGTCTACATGCTTCTAGTAACAAGTCAATTTAGGTTTTCCTTGGCCAGTTTACACTGACCTGATTGGTTTAATAACGTGACAGACAGCTTCTTCTTCATAAGGCTCTGAGTATCTCTCCTATCTTAAATATGAAACTTAAATATTAATACATTGACATTCTTTTATTGTGAGAGTAAAGATGAGCAGACACTGTTTGTAGATTAAACTATAATTCTTAATATGGTTTTCAAATGTTTATTCTTGTTGCTGTTCATTATTTTAATTCTATTTTAATTACTTTGTATTATCATTCGCATGGCAAATGGTTGGATTGATGGATGGACGGAACTTGCTGGTATCATAGAACTAATTCTAGAAAAGAAAATGATATAAGTAAACTCTATTCAGAGAGTTTCATTTTATATGGCTTACTTTATTTATTTGTTTTCTAGCATGAGTTATATGAAACCAGTTAATTCCATATTTTCATCAAAATCCCTTCCCAATAATATTTAAAAGTATTAATGCAGACTTTGGACATATTAAAAAAATGCCTGAGAAATGTAAACCTAAATATTTACTTGCCGCAAGAGTTGTCAATCCAGCACATTACGCCTTGGTGACAGGTGACACGATACTTTTGAGTGTTTGACTGCAGCTTAGTGAAATGTGAGGATACAGTGTCTATGCCGAGTCAGTCAATAAGCTCTCACGGGTTTGAATGGGAATGTCTGTTAAGCTTAATGGTGTGGGCTGTAGATTTCCATCATGGCACAGTCAATATGTTGCTATGCTCACAATTTGAACATGAAGCAGAAAGGGTGTGTATGCAGCCCAAATTCTGTTTACAGAGTGAAATTTTAATTTAGAAATGTGTTTCTTTATCTGCTGAATTGCTAACGATCAATTTTCATTGGCCTGAGTACCTCTCTGAGTGTCTTTGGTCTGTGCCTGTGTGTGTCTGTGTTAGTGTGTATTCTCTGTGTGTGTCGGGAAATGGGCCTCTTATTGCTGCTCGGATGAAGAAAAGCTGTGTTTTAATCGGAGGCTCATTCCCATTACAGAGTTGACGGGATTCATATCAGTTAAGCAGAGGGAGCCTGGGGGCCGGCCAAGGCCTGATGGCTCCTAAATTGGCTCTTTTGTTGGACATGCATTAAGGAGGATGGTTGACCTTGCCAGCCTGCTGGAAATAGCGGTGAGAGACACAGCCATTGTGTTCTGAGTGAGCCCGAAGTTGCAGCACAAATCACACTGTCAATTTCAGAACATGACAAAAAGAATAGTGTCACACATACGCAGAGAAAAACAGACATGTAGTTGACAAGCATGCACACACGCATGCACAAACACACACAAAAATAACTTGTATGGGGAATACATTGAACTATGGATATACTTAATCTTAGGGAGTAATAATAAAAAGACAATACATAAAAAGAAAGGCTCTTTAAAAATGAATTGAATTGGATACTTCAGTAAAATTATAGTACTTTACATTATAACCAAAAGAAGATATAATAATGTTTAAAAGTCATATAATTAATAGCTACCAAACAAAGCCTGTAAGTGTTACAGAAATAGGACATAGTAGTTCTCAGATTGGGAAATTTCACTGAGAAGTTCATGCATTCAAAATATGTTATGCAGAATTGCCTCCATATCAGTGGTGACAGGTACTTATCAAAAGAGGGAAGGCACAGATTATTGTTTTTATTGTCTTCAATGTTGCTCACAAAAGCTGATGAGATTGCTACTCAACATTTCTTTAACTAAGTTAAAAACATGTTTGCAACAAACTAGGCAAAATATCAGATTATAAAATCTTAATAAATGCGTAGTGTCAGATTGTAAATAACAACTGCCTAACACTAACACATTTTACACTCCATACACTGTCAATCACATACATCACCATTTTAATTATTGGCCATTCATATAAAGAAGCCCAAGCCCAATGTCCAATAGGCAATCAGATGCATATGTCACAATCCCCTGTCGTCTGCCCTGTGTTTCTCCTCTGTCATCTATTCCGGACTTCAGTTCCCATAATTCCCTGCCCTCATCACTGCCATCTGTCTGTCATTGTCTTCACCTGTGTCTAATTTAATCATCATTCCTTGTGTATTTAAGCCCTGTTGTTTTATCAATCTTTTGTCAGTTGTTATTTGGTGAATGTTTGGTATATATTTATCCTATGTCTACCGTTGACCTTGTTCCTGCCCGTGCCCTTTGTTGATGTTCATCTTGTGTTTATTTTATCCCCTCGTGGATGTTTCTTTTGTTCCTTGTGTTTTGTTACTCTGTTCATCGTTTGTGTTGTTTAAAATAAAGCTGCAAGTAGATCCCCACTCTTCGTCTGCCCGTATTCGTAACAATATCCAATGCAAATAATGCTCATAAAGCTCCTGAAGGCTCCAGGAAGGATATAGCTGCAGGCAGAGCTACAAAAAGGGGCAGGAACCCCAAACCACCAGCAAAGAAATATGGAGCCTCTTACCTAATACTTTCCCTAACCTTAACCGTGAGTGGAAGTGATGTCTCCTTTTGGTGTTGGTGCAACCCAATTTTGGAGTTATTCCATCCACTTTTTGAGTAACCCCGTCCACTATTGGAGATTTCGCACCAATTAGAGATCTCAAGCCTGCAGCTATACCTACATGTAGGCTCCCAAAGAAGCATGGTATCCAGACAGAACCCAAAATGATGTGTTTAGAGCCTCTCATCAAATTAACATAGATATTTTGCACCATTGATTAGAATGGTACAGGTCTCTGCCACAAACTCCTATTGAAGCATCGCATAGAGCTTTATGGGCCATGTTTCCACAGACTTGTAATGACATATTCAAGTTGGGAAAAAAAACATGGATTTCACTATTTCAATTAACATTGCAATAGTGTTGTGTGATTTTGTCACTTTTATTTGCTAATATATTGAAATTCATAACCAGGAGTGAAAGAAAAAAATGCCCCTGAAAATGACAAAAATGCCCCTAGAATGAGTTCTGATCTGATCTAACATATTTCTTAGTATTATATAGGATACATAAGATTACATAAGATACAATTACTCAGATTGTTATATTACTTTGTGTTTAACACATAATTCTATGATTAAAAACATACTCCCTCAAAATGGTAAAAAATGTCCATGAAAATGAAATCCAGGGGACAAATATTGCCCTTTAATGGAAAAGTTAATTTCTAACACTGAAAACCAGTGATATGTAATTTGCATAGATAATTTATACATATATTTAACTTGTCATTGCCACATTTCTAAGGACATTTCAGGGGAAGCCTTGCTTCCTGTGCAGTCTTAAAGCAATTGCTACTGCTCTATATACAGCCATGGCCAAAAGTATTGGCAGTGACATAAATTTTGTGTTTTGCAAAGTTTTGTGCTTCAGTTGTTGTGTTGTTGATTCACATTGTTTCTAGATTATTGTGCAGAGTGATCAGATGCATTTTAAAATATAGCTGCAAGCAGCGATACCGGGGTCGAGCCAATTATGGGCACCATGAGCAGCAAAAGAAGCATTGTGATATGTTTTTGTTTACAGTCCGATGAACAGTGTATGAGGAATTAGAAAAAGGAAATTTTCAATCATATTAAAGCAGATTTATTTTAAAGTTAACTATAAATAACTAGTTTGTGCAGTGTGTGGCGCTGTTCTGTAACTGCTCAGGTAGTATCTGGGCATGATGGTTATCATGCAGGAAAGCGTTCAAGTGTTATATGTCAAATTAGACATTTTTCTTTCTCCTGACCATTATGTGGCTGTGTGCATGTAAACTCAGGGTCTAATGGTGATGACAAGTACCACGTTTTTTTACCAATCCCTCAAAGCATTGGAGATACAACTTCAAGTTCAATTTAGCACATTCTTCATCAAATTTGTTGAAGCACCTTTCGAAAACGGTATTGTTTCTAAAAATTCTGTGAATAACTCTTTGTCACGCGTGCCTCTAAATGATACAGGCCAATTTTCGTGCAAATCGGACAAACGGCCTAGGATGAGTTTGAAAAAGTAGGTTTTTAAGAAAATTAAAAATGCCGGAAATATTTTCATGATGGAAAATGACGTCATAGGGTGCAATAGAATCATCTTGAGCCAAGGAATCAGATAATTACATTTCTAAGACTCACGGTTCAAAAGTTATTAACATAATCATGTGCGCAAGATTGGGCAGTTGGTGGCACTAGAAGGTTTGAGGTAGAGATGCCAAATTTGCTGTGGTAACATATCAGACTGTCCTCTAAGTGGTTGCACTTTCCCGCAAGTGGTTCTATGGGCTTCCATAGACTCAAGAGCGGAAGAAGAAGAATAGAAAAACTAATGAAAACAATAGAGGTCTTTTGGCCCTTCTGGGCTTGACCCTTAATAATTGCAAAATGCTTCTTTGGCCAAAAAACTTTATCACAAAAACCTAAATTTCACTGTTTTTTGGCCCTGGCACAAAATGACCAGCTAACATCATTTCACTAATCATTTCAGAAGCACCTGGGAAAGTGTGAACGAGTACTAGTCAGGAGAAATCACTCTATCATTCTGATTGGAATATAAGAGCAGACTGATTGATATAAAAGGAGGGAAGAAGTGCATCCAATCATTGTGTTCTTGTTAGCAATGGTTACCTCTAAAGAAAGATGTGCAGCCATCATCGCTTTGAATCAAAATGTCCTCACATTCAAGGAAATTGCTGTAAAGAATATTGCACCTGAAAGAGCCATTTACCGGATCATCAAGAACCTCAAGGAGAGAGGTTCAACTGCAGTGAAGAAGGCTTCAGGACATCCCAGAATGTCCAGCAAGCACCAGGACCGTCTCCTCCTGAAGAGTCAGCTACGGAATCGTGTCACCACAGTGCACAGCTTGCTCAATATTGGCAGCAGGTTGGTGTGAGTGCATCTGCACGCACAGTGAGGCAAAGACTTTTGGACAATGGCCTGGTCTCAATAAGGGCAGCAAAGAAGCCACTTTTCTCCAAGAAAAATATCAAGGACAGACTAAAATTCTGCAGGAAGTACAAGGATAGGACAGCAGAAGACTGGTGCAAAGTTATTTTCTCTGTTGAAGTCCCCTTCCAACTGTTTGGCCATCTGGAAAATAGATAGTCCGTAGAAGAATAGGTGAACGCTGCCATGAGTCCTGTGTCGTGCCAACAGTGAAGCATCCTGAGACCATCCATGTGTGGGGATGCTTTTCATCCAAGGTAGTGAGCTCTTTCAAAATTCGGCCCACAAACTCTGCCATGAATAAAGAATGGTATCAAAACATCGTACAAGAGCAACTTCTCCCAATGATCCAGGAGCAATTTGGTGATGATCCGTGCATTTTCCAGCTTGATGGATCACCATGTCACAAGGCAAGAGTGATAATGAAGTGACTTGGTATTCTTTACGCTGCAATTTTGGATACATGGCCAGGCAACTCCCCGGATCTTAATCCCATAGAGAACCTGTGGTCAATCCTCAAAAGGCGAGTGGACAAGCAGTATCCTGAGCACTAATAAGGCAAGAATGGATCGCCATCAGTCAGGATTTGGCCCAGAAGCTGATATCCAGCATGCCAGAGCGAATTGCAGAATTGTGAAAAAATAATCGACAAATACTGAAGCAGCAAACTTTGCAAAACACAAGGGGGGGCAGAATTTTTAGTCCGCATATTGACCTTTCAGAAGCCCACAACCAACTTGAGGGTTGCTGTGTTGATTTGGGGGCAGTGTTTGCCATTAGCCATGTCCTAGGTTGCAGAGGCTGTTGCGATCTGCTGATAGCCATCATCAAGATGCAGGTCCCAAACCCTCCTCAGCAAACTCTTCTGATGGGGAAAGAATACAAATCTCATTGGTTTAGAATCAAATTCCCCCTCCCTTGCTTCCAACATGTAAAATCTATCATTTTCCATCAGGGAAAAAAGGAGGAAGAGAAAAAAGAAAGAAAGGACAGAGGGAGGCGAGGAATGGAACTTGGGTTAACCCTTGAATGTGATGCATACAATACAAGCCACTTAAATCAATCTGAGCTTGTGGAAATATAATTTCTTGCCTGAGGACGTTCATGAGAAAGGGAAGGCAGAAGTGGGGGAGGACACGCATGTGTGTCCGCTCATAGATGCTTGAGAGGTATAAAAGGATGTTGAGTTCTTTTGTCCTTGCACCTACACTCAAAACAAATGTTTTGCCTATTTTTAAGATGTATCCATTTTAATTGAATAACAAATTTCCATCTAATTGAATTGAATAGTCTTGAAGAAAATGTAATGAATAAAACTTACATTTTGTAAGATTTGTAAATTGTATTTAGTTAAAGATTAGGCAATTCAGTTAGAAATGGATACATCTTGAAAATAGGCTAAGTATAATAGGCTGTAGTATGCACTTGAAAAACAATTAAAATACAGATATATGTAAAGCTCACCCCATGCCTAAATTCCATATGCAAAATACAATAATCTTTAGGGGAAATTGCGCAATCGTGAATTTCGCACTAAGGACTTCCATTTGCGAAGAACTTCCCCGCACGGCTTTTGCAAGTAATTCAAGTTTGGTGAACTTTGACAGGCAAATTTTCTGCTTTGACCAATAGGAAGTTGTTTGGTTTTTGTAGTGACCTCTGTATGGGTGGTGCTTCGTACACGGCTACATAGAATATTCACAATGGACAAGGATAATATTTTAGCTGCAAACTTCTTCATCACTCTCAAACATAGAAATTGAACTCACAAGTATAAAGTGGAGCATTAAAAAGAGGCTGCTTGACAATTCGATTTTTCTGGTTTCACACTCGCTCTGTGTCAGCCAACGCCTTCACCCGCAGAATTTCACCTTGCAAAGGCAAATGTAACTGTGCCTTAACCCAAAAGGCCAAACCCCAACCCTAAACCTAATTGTCGGTGTATAAAATTGTAATACAAGAGTGGAATGGCAACCTCCATATCACGCTAACAGTTGTTTATGGGAACACAATCCCTTCCTGATTTCCCTGGGACCAGAACCCATGTCTCAACATGCAATCAGTAGGTGAGTTGAATTGATGGAACATGTCTGATGGTAATGCTTCTTGTCAGGAATATGGCAGATTGGTATCAATTTCAGGGTACATGAACACTAGGAAGCAACATGTCGATGCCAAAGTGATGTGGTTTATTATACATAAATGGTGCTTCTTTGTCATATATGGCAAAGGGTGGCAAGAATACTCTTAAACATTTCACCTTTTGTTTTCCACAGAGGAATGAAATACATATATGTTTGACAAGAGAGTGAGAACATGATGACATAATTTTCATTTTTATGTGAAATACGGATGTCACTTTGTGCTTTATGTTCATGTAAGAGAACATATAAGACACCATACATTAAAACCCAAGAACAAATGAAGCGTTTTAAAATATTACAGTATATTGGAAACCCCTACAGACAGCAGGGTTGTTAAAGTTTTAAATTATACTAGAAAATATACAGTGCCAGCATGGAACACACACAGAGGGGAATCTATTGCAATAAGACACTCTGTCACCATGAGGTGAACTCATCTCCACAACCACAAACAACGGGTCATTAATGTCCACAGAAAAATGCTCCAATCTCCCATTACCCACCCAATCATCTCTCTCTCCTTCTCCTCTATCCTTGACTCTGTTGTGAGGAGAAGAGTCAGTGCCTGATGATGTGAATGAAGAACCATTGTGTTACTGTCAGACTAACTGCAGCTCTCTGCCAGGCAAAGAGTCTTTCATTCCCAAGCCAAGGGTAAAAAAAGAAGAAGAAAGAAACACTGCTAGAACCAAATAATAGGAAGGACTAAAAAGATGCAGGAATTGAGGGTGAGTAGAAAAAAGATAGTGAGCTTGATGCGGTTTAGATTATGCAAAGCTTGAGTGAAAGGGTAATTTGCTTTTCTTCTGATAGCTGCATTAGAGTCAGCACTAGCCAAATGACATTCTCCCCAAACTAATTGTTTGGATATATCAGAAACCTTTCACGAAGGTAAACAAGAGAGAGAGAGAGAGAGAGAGAGAGAGAGAGAGAGAGAGAGAGAGAGAGAGAGAGAGATAGACTGAGAAAGAGAGAGAGAAAGGCAGTAATTTGGGAGGTATAATAAGATAGATTGTGAAACAATAAAAGGGACAAGGGTAGAGACAGCAGAGGAAAGTGTGGTGAGGAAAAAAATAGCCGCTCCATTTTCATTGGTGGACATTGTTTACTTTTGTGCATATGTGAGGACAAGCCACCAAAGACTCATCACAAAATACACCCATTAGTGAATAGCCAAAATCTCCAAACTTTAGATGTAGTAATAGTCTCTGAATGCATCAGCTAGGTTTTAGGTTTTGCTAAATACATAAAACTACAATGCAAAAAAACAAAACAAAAAAAAAACAACACATAATCATAAATTACATGCATCTCATTCTCTTTACTGTATGGCTTTTTTTGCAGCATTTTTTTCACAGAAATATGTAAATCAGTAAAGTCTCGGAGGATATTGTTGTCATGTCTAAGTGTGTCTGTTGCAGGAAAGGGCCTATGTGTGAATGAAAGGAATGTTTTCTGTAGCAAATACAGTAAAATGGGACCTTATGAAACAAACGTGCAACTTTTGTTAACAAAGGCTGTGTGAGATGATCTTAAATAAACATCTGTGGCATTTGTGGAAACCAGGTTTAAGAGGAGGAAAGACTGAAAGCTTGAACATCTTTTAATTGTGATTGTTTGACCTGTTTATCTTAAATAAAAGCAATACTTTACTTCTGTATTCTTTATGGGATGCAAACAATGGCTTTAAAAGATAAATAAATAATAAATGTAAGTGCATATGTGATTGTGCATGGATATAGTGGATTTTTCTCAGATATTTACAAAATATTCCATTGTTGTGACAAATTAGATTTATATTAACTCTGGTCTGTGTAAAGAGTAAGAATTTCTTTTCCACACTTACATACAAATCACCATTACAAAGAGAACTGTTTGAATGAAGGCCCTCATTCTCTACTGGGGTCATATTAGTAACATTGAGTTAGAAGTGCTGTGTTCATATATGTGAACTGAGTGTTGGTATTGATTGCATGTGCCGCTGAAGACATGATTAGTGAGCTGCAGTGAGGACGCGTGAGTCTGAGTCATGTCAAGAATACAGACGAACATAAAGCTTTGTAGGGAATAGTGATTCCAGTTCTCAAAATGCACCAAAACAACAATAAATCAATAAAAACTTATGTTGCACTTACATTAAAATAAGGCCTGGGTTAAATTAAACTGGTATAATTCCAGGTATATTTAAAGCAAAATGTTTGTGTTTTTGTAATCTATCTTAAATTAAGGCTTAAAATATTTTTTAATTATTTTTATTATTAAGTATTTACAGAATATATGATTGTAAGTATTTTTTTTTTAATGGAACTTTACTTTGATTGGAACTACATATTAAATGTGCAAAAATGAACACAGATTTGTGTTTAAGATCCTGAAAAATTAAAATGGCAATGATGATGTTTATGATGATGACAATGATATTGATGATCATTGTTTTCATTAGCATTAATTATTGTGTTATTGTTGTTACATGCCCCCCCCCCCCAAAAAAAAAATGTGAGCTACAAGTCATTTATTTCACTTGACTTGATCAGCACTCCTTGTTCATTTTAAATCTTGAAATCCTATTGTTGAAAATATAGTCACATATTGATCAATTTAAATGCAAACAGTAACACTTTACTATAAGGTTGTATTTTGTAATGTAGTAAATTCATTAGGTATCATGAACTAACAATGTACAATGTATTTTAACATTTTAATAATCTTATTCAATGTTAATTTATAAAAATACAGTTCATTGTTAATAGTGCATGTTAGTTCTTAATAACACATTAACTAATGCACATACAGCCTTTAATTAAAAAAAAAAATGTATTATTATGTATATATAAATGAACAATAACCAAGATTTATAAGTGCTTAAAAAGTTTATTGTTAGTTCATGTTATCCAAGGGTGGAAAGAGTACTGAAAAATCATACTCAAGTAGAAGTACTGTTACTTCCCAAAAAAATTAGTGTGAGTAGAGTAAAAGTAGCTGTCCTAAAAACTACTCGAGTAAGAGTAAAAGCATAGCTCATTTAAAAGTACTCATGAGTAGTGAGTATTGAGTACCGAGTTGCAAAACCTATGCCCCATTATAATGAACACTGTATGCCAACTTTTAAAATACATCACTTATCTATGATAAACACTACATGAATCTGATTCCAAAAAATAAAAGGGAGACATGATAACAGAAATTAACAGATTAAAACTCTATTTTCAATAAACTGATCACCATTTTAAACCAAAATGTGTGAAACAATTACATTAAAATCAGTTTATGTGTAGCATACATTTCCCTTAATGCCGACAGAGCATTATTGTTGTGCATAAAACATGTTCAAACAATGCAAGAAATGCAAAAAAGGATCACTTGACACATCATGTCCTGCACAATGGAGCAGGCATGGGAAAAGTTGTTTGGAACAGGGCCTACATCACGCTTAAAAAGTAATAATTCACCCAAAATGAGAATTCTCTCATCCTCATGCCATCCTGGATGTGTATGACTTTCTTTATTCTGCTGAACACAAATTAAGAATTTTAGAAGAATGTCTCCTTGGGCCATACACTGAAATCGGTGGTAAAATATTAAAGTGAATCGGTGCTAAAATACTGAAGCTCCAAAAATCACATAAATCAGCATAAAAGTAGTCTAATCCATGTGCCTCCATTGATTTAATCCATGTCTTCAGAAGCTATATGATAGATGTGGTGAGAAACAGATCAATATTTAATTCCTTTTTTACTATTAATCCTCCTCCCCGCTCAGTCAATCTCCTCTTTAAATTTCACGTTTTTGGTGATTCACATTCATCATGCATACTGCCACCTTCTGGGCAGAGAGAAGGATTTCAAGCAAAACTGTACTTAAAAATGTATCTGTTTCTCACCCACACTTATCATATCAATTCTGAAATCACGGATTAAACCACTGGAGTTGTATGTATTACTTTTATGCTGCTTTTATATGCTGTTTGGAGCTTTATGTGCTTCATTTTGCTCTGCAAATGTTGTTACTTCTTATCTTTATAAAGGCTAAGCATAATTATAAATAATTTTATCATCTCTACTTTCCTGGTAATTTATTATAACAATTAACATGCTCTCTACATCAGGGGTCAGTATTATTAAAAAAACAAACTGTTACAAACACCGGTGAGGACGCACCCACTACCAATCACCGGAGATCCGCTTCACCTGAGTTCTAGCCCGCACTGATTGCCATTCTTCTGTCCGCCGCCTGCCCCGACCAAACGCCTGTCTGACCTCGAACCTAGCTGCCTGTCTCGACCAAACACCTGTCTGACCACGAATCCTGCCGCCAGCCCCGACCTAACGCTTCCTCTGCTGTTTGCTTTTCTCTGACCTGACTCTTACCTTGAATAAAACACTGCATATGGATCCTAATATGTCTGAGCCTTCATTACAGAAGACTTCGCCACCCACCGATCCAGCGGTAGCTTCCCGAATTTCCGAAGAACTCTCTGCCCAGGCAAACCTCCTGGCCTCACACCAGCATCAACTCGGCCGCCTCACCGCACTGATGGAAGAGCTTATGAGGGCCGACAGCCTGCTACACAGCCCGCTCCCACAACGCCCTCTGCCAGCCAGGTGATCGCCGCCCAGCCAATTCTTGGTGCAACCGCTGCCCCTCGATTAGCGCTGCCGGAAAAATTTGACGGAAACCCATCTAAGTGCAAGGGGTTCGTCATGCAGTGTACCATCTTCCTGCCTCAGCAACCAGCCCTTTACCCCACTGACGACAGTAAAATCCAGCTTGTCTGCTCCTTGCTAACGGGAAGAGCGCTCAAGTGGGCCACCGCCGTCTGGACCAATCAGGGCCTGAGCCAAACTTCCTTCGAGGCTTTTCTGCAAAGTTTCAAAGAGGTTTTTGACCATCCTGAAAGCGGAAGGAGCGCTGGCGAACAGTTACTGGCACTCCGCCAAGGAGATCGCACGGCAGCCGATTACGCACTATCCTTCCGCACCCTCGCCACACAAACAGTCTGGGTGGAGGACACGCTCAAGCTGCTCTTCCGCCAGGGTCTTAGGGATGACCTGCAGTCCGAGCTAGCCTGCCGCGATGAGGGCGTGTCACTCAACCAGTTTATAACCCTGGCGATACGTATAGATAACCTCCTCCGTTCCAGATGACCAGCCCGTCGGTCCAGCCCCTCCTTTCCTACGCTACCACCCAGTGAAACCACCGAACCCATGCAGTTGGGCAGGGCACACCTAACTCAAGGAGCGCAACCGTCGCATCGCCAACCACCTCTGCCTCTACTGCGGCCAGGCGGGTCACCAACTGCCCTATTCGACCAGCCCAGTCGCAACAACGAGGGGTGAGTTTGTTAATCTCCTCCACGCGATCTTCTAAGCTCCTCAAGGTGCCCGTCAGGCTCTCGAGCCAGTCTGTCAGCGTCGACACCCAGGCGCTGTTAGACTCGGGAGCGGCAGGCAATTTCATTGATGAAGATTTCGCTCAACTGCATGCAATCCCCTTAATTCATTGTGATCCTCCCTTAACAGAGGCCGTGCTAGATGGACGTCCGCTGGGCTCCGGCCGTGTCCGACACTCCACCACCGACCTCACACTGCAGGTAGGGGCGCTTCACACCGAGCGCACCCACTTCTACGTCATACACTCCCCTCATAACCCGATCATCCTCAGACTTCCCTGGTTACGTGCACACAATCCACAGATCTCCTGGCGGGACGACCAGATCACACGATGGAGCTCGGACTGCACTTCCAGATGTCTGGAGCCGGTAAATCCAACCACCCTGGGAACCACAGGCGTCCAGGAAGAGCCTGACGACTCCAGTAAAATTCCACCCGAGTACACCGACCTCAGAGAGGCGTTCAGCAAATCCAAGGCACAGCAGCTGCCACTGCATCGTCCAAGCGACTGCGCCATCGAACTCATACCCGGCACCTCACCATCTAAGGGCAGGATCTTTCCCCTATCACAGCCCGAATCAGACGCCATGGAACGCTACATAAAGGAGGAATTAGCCAAAGGTTTCATCCGCCCATCCACGTCACCAGCCGCCGCCGGATTTTTCTTTGTGGGCAAGAAGGACGGCTCACTATGCCCCTGTATTGATTACCGTGGTTTGAACGACGTCACGGTCAAGTACCGGTACCCTCTGCCCCTAGTCCCAGCAGCGTTAGAACAACTGAGAACCGCCAAGGTCTACACCAAGCTCGACCTGCGTAACGCCTACAACATTATCCGCATCCGGGAGGGGGATGAGTGGAAGACGGCCTTCTCAACCACCAGCGGGCACTATGAATACTGCGTCATGCCCTTCGGCCTGTCCAACAGCCCCTCGGTCTTTCAGTCCTTCGTTAACGACCTCTTCAGGGACATGCTCAACCGGTGCCTCATTGTCTACATCGATAACATACTCATTTACTCCAACACTCGGGAGGAGCACGTCCTCCACGTCCGGGAGATCCTTAAACGTTTGATCAAGCACCAGTTGTACGCCAAGGCAGAGAAATGTGAGTTCCACCTAACATCCGTCTCCTTCCTAGGTTATGTCATCAGCCCCGAAGGGGTTGCGATGGACGAGGGTAAGGTGCGTGCCGTCCTGAACTGGCCACGACCCAACACTGTCAAAGAACTCCAGCGCTTTTTGGGATTTGCCAACTTTTACCGAAGATTCATCCGGAACTTCAGCATGGTCGCTGCACCCCTTTCCGCCATGGTAAAAACGACTCAGTCCAGACTCCACTGGTCCACCGATGCACTCCAGGCTTTCGACCATTTGAAGGAGCGCTTTACTTCAGCTCTGATCCTTCATCACCCTGACCCAAGCATTCCGTTTGTGGTTGAGGTTGACGCTTCCAACACCGGCATCGGCGCCATCCTCTCCCAACGCCAAGGAAACCCCCCCTAAGCTATTCCCGTGCTCTTTCTATTCCCGAAAACTCACCCCGGCCGAACGCAACTACGATGTGGGCAACCGAGAACTATTGGCCATGAAGGCGGCCTTTGAAGAGTGGTGACATTGGCTAGAAGGAGCGAGACACCCCTTTCTTGTCCTCACTGACCACCGAAACCTGAAATACCTATGTTCGGCCAAGAGACTCAACCCCAGGTAAGCCAGATGGGCACTGTTTTTCACCCGCTTTAACGTCACCATCTCCTACCGACCCGGTTCTAAGAACACCAAGGCCAACTCCCTCTCTCAGCCGGGCCTATCATTTCTCCTGCACTTCTCCTCGCTCCAGTCCAGTGGGGAATCATGACCGAGATCTCTCAGGCCCACTCGGCAAACCCGCCTCCACACAACTGTCCACCCAACCGGACATTCATGCCACCGGCCCTACGGGAGAAAGTACTGCGCTGGGTCCACTCCTCCACAAGATCTGGGCACCCGGGCATCACCTCTACGGTCCGACTGCTGCGGAATCGTTTCTG
Source organism: Moxostoma hubbsi (assembly GCA_032164185.1). Classification (NCBI taxonomy): domain Eukaryota; kingdom Metazoa; phylum Chordata; class Actinopteri; order Cypriniformes; family Catostomidae; genus Moxostoma; species Moxostoma hubbsi. The sequence goes on from JAVLUX010000025.1 coordinate 24,038,478, forward strand.
GTGGGAAAGCCGATACAGTCTCCTACATACGCGATTGTCGAATCTGCAATATGGCTAAATCCCCTAGACAGGCTCCAATGGGTCTCCTCCTGCCCGTACCTCGACGACCCTGGTCCCACATCACCATCGACTTCGTGACCGATCTATCGGTCTCCCAGGGGCACACCACCATCCTCACTGTCGTAGACCGGTTCTCTAATGGATGCCGCCTGATCCCTCAACCCAAGCTCCCAACCGCTCTCGAAACCGCAGAACTCCTCTTCCAGTACGTCTTCCGCTTTTACGGCCTCCCCGAGGACATCGTCTCCGAACGGGGACCCCAGTTCACCTCCAGGCTCTGGACGGCCTTCTTCCGCCTACTCAACATCAACGTCAGTCTCACCTCTGGATAACATCCCCAGTCAAACGGCCAATCTGAACGCCTAAACCAGGAAATAATCAAATTCCTACGCACATACTGCCAAGAAAATCAATCCGACTGGAGTCGCTATCTCCCCTGGGCCAAATACACACAAAACTCCATTCTCAAACCCTCCACTAACCTCACCCCATTCCAGTGCATGCTAGGGTACCAACCCTGTTCCCCTGGTCTGGCGAACCCTCAGAGTTGCCCGCGGTGAACAGCTGGTTACGACGCAGTGAGGCCATGTGGAACAAGGCCCACGTACATCTCCAACGAGCCACAAGAAGAACGGCAGAACAAGCGGACCGCCTCCATCGTCCCTGTCCCAACTACGCTCCGGGACAGTGGGTATGGCTCTCGACACGAGACCTCCGCCTCCGCCTGCCCTGCAAGAAGCTCAGCCCCAGGTATGTGGGTCCCTTCAAAATAACTAAACAAATTAACCCGGTATCTTTTCATCTCTAACTGCCCTCTCACTACCGTATTTCTCCTACCTTTCATTTGTCTCTCCTGAAACCGGCCGGTGCTCCGCGGCCAGAGGAGGAGGAAGCGTTTACATTAAATCCTCATCAAGACAAGCATTGGCGGAATTATAAAGTGTATTTGATCATATAGGCGCAAACCCACATTAGCACTCAGACATTAGCCACCTGTCAATCAAACAGCGCACAGCTACAGACATCAGGAAATAAAAAGTATTATAATTATAGTATAATAAAAATTACAGGCTACGTTACAGATACACAGAATCTAGTAAGAAAAAATATTGAATTGTCCTTGATATGTTTCTTCAAATTAGAGGCAGGATTAATGCTGATATCTGGCAAATTAAACTCACATGACACAATCAAGCAATTGGCCTTTTTCTACTGTGAAAAGCCCTTTCAGGTCCTGCTGTGATGTTCAGCTGTAAACAATGCTTGAGGCATTCTCCACAGTTGGCGCAAGATCTGCAGCTGCCGTTCATGTTTTTTAGGTGTGATTTGATTTGACGGGAATCACGAGACTCTCCCTAGTCAATCGTGTTGATATATAAAAATAAAATCAGGACAGGGAAGTAGCGAACACAGACGGTGGGAAAATAGTGCAGTAAAAGTACAGTTACAGCAATTAAAATGTACTCAAGTAAAAGTAGACAAATTTTAAACTACTTAAAAAAGTACAATTCTTGGGGAAAAAGTAGTTAATTACAGTAAAGTGAGTATTTGCAATTCGTTACTTACACCCCTGATGTTAAATTATGTAGTAAACTAATGTTGATGAGTACAACCATATTGTAAAGTTTACACACACACACACACACACACACACACATATCTATCTCTCTCTCTCTCTCTCTCTCTCTCTCTCTCTCTCTCTATATATATATATATATATATATATATATATATATATATTAGCAGGCAGGCAGATCATTTTATGCATCCAAGCAATGACTCTTATTGTCCACTTGAGTCTTAGTGTTATGGTATTTCCATGTTCTCTAAATCCTGGGACAAACCCTCTGATACACATACACACTCCAAATCAGTGAAGCTCAGAGTTGAATATTTCATCAACAGTCTATCTCTTTGTCCTCTAAAGAATGTGTAGTTAGTATCACGTTCTCTTTAAAACCGATAGTCTTCTGTAAATACAGGGTAGATATTCTATGTGAAGATGTATAGTTGTGACACACTGTGTGTGTGTGTGTGTGTTTATGTGTCAGAACATAAGAGAGGTCAGTGACCCAAGGTTAACTGTGATGACTATTCTAATGTCTGTCAAACAGCATTCAGAAACTGTTAACCCTTAATGAACACAGTCAATTGCACATCTGTAATAGAGAGAGAGAGAGATTGAGAATGCATGAGAGGGGAGAAAGTCATTGTATAATGTGTTGAAAGCGTGTAGTGTGAAGGTGATCCCAGGACTGATGTGGCTGATTTGGGGGGTAATTGTCCCGTTTCAGGGTCTAGGTCACATTAATCACATTTGTGATGTCATCTGTGTGTGCCACCCGCCTGAGATAGCCTGGCAGCAATTGTGAACACAACCATTAGCAGCTGGTGTGCCAAAAATAAGTAAGACCTCTTCGGAGGGCACGAACACAAGTTTTCGCCAGGCTGGTGAAAAGTTTGTCTTATTAGCTTTGTCAGTTTGCCCCTGCTGGTAGAAGCCATAACTACACCATCCTACGTTTCTCAAATTATGTTTCTCCATTGATGGCCATTCAAAAGTAGCTGTGTATTCTGATTATATATTTTTCAAGCAACATATTCAATTATAATGAAGTAGGTAACACTTTATTTTCCATGCAGTTTGCCATATAATTACAATTTGTTTTTGAAACTAGCATAAAAAGATAACATAGACAAACACATACAGTAAATACAAAAAACATAAACAGAGTGCCTTCACAAGTGCCTGTTTTGGAGGTCCCTCAATAGAGTGATATATAATGTGCCTTGTTTGCCGCAAGAAGTTCTAATTGAGAGTGATATGTCACATGGCATTTACAGATCAGTTGATTGGCTTTAAAAAAATGTGCCTTGAACTGGTGCACAGTATGCAGGTTGTGCTTTTCTGGGGCTGCATATGCCAAATGACTAACTTTGAGGTGAATGGGGATATATCAATTCAGGTATTTGACCTCCTAGCTTTTGGATGTTTGCTTGAAACATGGCTTAAAGCAATGTGTATTTGCCCTTAGTCAAATTATTAAACTGTTGCTTTTATCTGACGTTGCTTTTCTATGTTTACGTGTTTATGTCTAATATATTTTTTTCCTACATGTATTAGTAAACCAGCAGACCAAATTAGTGGATCAAGCACTGTTGGTTGAGTAGGAAGGAGGCTTGGCAGTTAAAGTGATTTGCCTGATTTGTGTATTATTCAAAACACTCTTGCCACAATTTGTTCAAGTGTGGTTTCTTTTTTAAACAAATTTACGAAAGTTAAACGAAAGTGTTTGGTACATGCTAGAATGAAAGCGGATAGAAAAACAGAGGAAGGGAAGAGAGGTTTATGAGAGATTAGTTATTATGTGTACCCTGCTCTTGATCTCATGTAGGAAATTGTAATTCATCATGTCTCACCTTTGATCTTCAGGAGGCATGGATGAAGGCTTAAAAATGATGTTTTGCTGATTATAACTGACATTAAAGCAACGATTATAGATTATAGATGTCATTAAAGAGCAGCTCATGAATCACTTGGATCAATTAAGATAAAGAGGTACAGAATCCTATTTTAACCCCACCTATAAATGCAGTCAACAGATTGTTGACTCCATAATTTGTCAGCATTCACTATAGACTATATATAATGCAGATATTTATATAGGAATATTATATATATATATATATATATATATATAGTATATGAACATTATATTATTTTTGTGTTACATATACACTGATCAGCCACAACATTAAACCACCTGCCTAATATTGTGTAGGTCCCCCTCGTACTGCCAAAACAGCACCAACCCGAATCTCAGAATAGCATTCGGAGATGCTATTCTTCTCACCACAATTGTACAGAGCGGTTATCTGAGTTACCGTAGACGTAGACAGTTCTAACCAGTCTGCCATTCCCTGTTGACCTCTCTCATCAACAAGGCATTTCTGTCCACAGAACTGCCACTCACTGGATGTTTTTTGTTTTTGTCACCATTCTGAATAAATTATAGAGACTGCTGTGCATGGAAATCCCAGGAGATTAGCAGTTACAGAAATAATCAAATTAGCACCAATCTGGCACCAACAATCATGCCATGGCCCAAATCATTGAGATCACTTTTGTCCCATTCTGATGGTTGATGTGAACATTAACTGAAGCTCCTGACCTGTATCTGAATTATTAAATGCACTGTACTGCTGCCACATGATTGGATGATTAGATAATCACATGGATGATTGTTGATTCTAGATGGGCTGGTTTGAGTATTTCTGTAACTGCTGATCTTCTGAGATCTTCACACACAACAGTTCTTATAATTTACTCAGAATGGTAAGAAAAAGAAAATAAAAATCGAGTGAGGGGAAGATCTGTGGATAGAAATGCCAAGTTGATGAGATAGGACAATAGAGAATGGCCAGAATTGTTTGATCTGACAAAGTCTATGGTAACTTAGATAACCACTCTGTACAATTGTGATGAGAAGAATAGCATCTCAGAATAGTATTCTGAGATGCAGGTTGGCACATTTTTGGCGGCAAGATGGGGACCTACACAATATTAGGCAGGTGATTTTACTATTGTGGCTGATCAGTGTAGTATAATTACATGTGTTATTTATTTTATTTTAAAAGGGGCCTTTTACCAGCACACACATAGAGTGTTTGCAGAAGTGTGTGGGGTTGGATCGGAAAATGCAACAAGCTGGATTGGAACTCGGGTCGATTGCACATTAGTGTCATCATGCAAATGTTGAACCATGTGCACTACACTCTTGGCCAGATCTCATTTGTCAAACTTACATTTTTTGTTTCTTTGTCTGGCTCCACCAAACTATTGTGGTGTAAATAAAGTAGTTGTACTGTATTGACAGTGCTGTTTATATCTGGTGTCATAGGGTTACTGTTACGATCCACACTGTCTTTTGTTTGTGTACCTTTTATTTTTAAGTTTTTGGCACCTTTTACCTTCCATATTGTCTTTTGTTTTATGCACTCTTATTTTGAAATCACTCATGTCCTGTTTCCCAGGCTTGTCATGTCCTGTTTTCCCTCCATGTCTATGTGTCTGATTTTCATTGGTTCATTGTCTAATTATCTTGTTATCAGTTCTAGTTCATCATTGGTTTTAGTTTATTGTCTTATCTTGTTTTGTGTTTTGGTTTTCCATTGGTCTATGTTTCCCCTTGTTTTGTATTTAAGTCCTCATGTTTACCTTGTCCCTTGTCGGTTATTGTTTGGTCAATGTTTGAAGTTTGATGGCGTTCCTTGTTACTCCTGCATTCTACCGTGTTCCTGCCTGTGCCCTCCTTGGATTATTCCCCGTGTATATATCTTGTGTTTGCACCTTTGTTTTCCCCTCGTGGATGTTTTGTTTGTTCCAGTGTTCACCGTTTGCTTGACCCCTTGCACCAACTAAATAAAGCTGTACCTGGATCCTCACTCCTTGCCAGCCTCCCCTTTGTTACAGTTACACAGATTCTTTATTCAATACAAGACTTTTTATATGACAACATTGAGAAGTGTTTGAATTTAATGCATTCAGTACCATAGCTTCCAACATGGTCTTGTAACAATTCATATGAAATGGCAAAATTGTAAGAAATCGAGTTGGCTCATAAAAAAACATAAAAATTTTACTCTCAAAATTAAATGAACTATTGAACAATTTTATTCAGATTTTTTTCAATGCTTAACCCCTAACCCAAACCTAATCCTAACCATGATTTTAATGGGACAATAACATTTGAGTACCACAAAAGAAAGTAAAAAACATTGGTGTTTGAAACAAAAGCATATTACAGGTTATTGACAGGCATCAGTCATTTGTATTGCATCAATAAATAAGGAATAGTTAATCAAATATATTCACTGTAATAACTGTATAATAGGACACTAAGTGTAATGGGCAGATTTAAACATGCCTGCATTTATCCGCCATTAATATATAAGGACATTTTGGTAGTATAAATGTACATGGCATGTATTAAAATGCTGGCATACTTTCACCAATAATATGTAGGAACATTATGTGTGTTAGGAATTAAATTAAACTGTCCACATGTCTATGCAATTATGTAGGACATTGTATAATGGAATTACCACTTTCGACCACCATTATAAGAAGGATAAATGACAACTGATCAGATTAGAAATCTGAAAAAAATATTCTCCACCATTTAAAATGTAATACAACAGGCACTTTGTATCTGCTCACAATTTATATGTAAGGAATTGGATTAATAAGGCAATTATGATTAATTCAGAATTAAGGTATACGTCTAATTACGTGGCCACGCTGAGTTGATATGATGCATTTATTAACACTTTAGATTAATACTATTATCGTGGCTATTGAAAATAGTGTCACACATATTCTTAGATATTGTTCGAGCTTCAGAGCCTAGATCTTTAAAAAAATTAGGAGATTATCAAAATATGCCACAGCCAAATTGTCTTTGAATACAAACAAGACTTTATTGTTAATCTAAACACATAGACAACATGAAATACAGGTTGCTTCTATAGACAATGCCTTGAGAACCAGTGATAATTCATTTAGAATAAATACCTCGATCTGCAATCGGGTTACTCAAATGATATTAAAGAGACACCAGCACTTTCAGAGATTTCCTTGCATTGCTTTGGTTCTTTGTAGAAAGTTCTGGTTGTTCTGTCGATGTCTTTGATCTCTGTTAAGTTTGTATATTGGAATGATAAGGCGGGGTTTTGAAGCAAGGCCGCCAGCCATGGACACTTGCGACTCCCTGTCATGTGTGTGAGTCTTAGCTCAAAGATGAGCTTCCTCTAAATTTTACGTTCCGAACATTCCTGGACTCTACATTGTGTGGATCCTGGGCATAAATGTGCTAAGAGCCCAGAATGAAGAGGGCAAGAGCGTGGAAGACACTAAGAAGAGACGAAGAGAGCTGAAGAAGAAAACGTTCGTCTTAGGCAGGGAGGCTTTGACTTAGGCCAATCAGAAGTGTCTTTTCAGATATCATGTGATCAGCTCTTTGTCCCTCCATCTGAAGGTTATTAATGAGTCTTTTTATCTGTGAAAATTTATATTTCCCACTCAAAATAGGGCAATGTTTAATCATGACCATTAATATCTTGAATATAACGGAATATATCAAAAATGCAAAAAAACTTTCCTGAAATGTATGATGTGCTTTTTCCTGAATGGTTACCATTCTCATAATATGACATGAATAAGACAAGATTAAAGATTATAATCATCAATTTGTCAGTTATAAGTGATTACAAATCATACATATTTAGGTTACATCAGGTTACATCAGGCTACAATAATTTGTGTAAGATGAAATTTTACTATCAAAAATAGACTGTGCGATGTGCACTGTAGAACAATACAATGAAGTATTTTGATAGTGTTATAGCTCATAATACATGCGTATGCACTGTTAAAACCCAAGAAAATTTTGTTTTGTGATTGTGTCAAAGTTCCTGGAATAAGATGAGATGTCCCGTTAACAAGAGTTCAAAGGGACCATTCCAAAGACAGTTAGACAGTTTTCAAGCTCTCTCTTGTCTTGTACAGTGTGACAGAACATGTCTCATGCTCCCTTATTGACCTAATTTAAGTGTAGCAAATTGTTTATAACGAAGGACAAAAGGAGAGTGTCTTAGATTTCATGACATGGGGGTTTACTTCAGAAGAGTATTATTCAAGTCATGTGAATAATTATTAACATGATAATTTTTGGGTATGTGCTATATGGACATGTCTCCTTTGTTAATTTTTATTGGCCAGATGTGGGTCATCTCAGACTCCTTGGCACCAGCAGAGGAGAGTCTTTAATTTATGAATTTTAGGTGTGTATTGCAGGGCATCTGTATTAGTTTCTTAATCACTATTCTGCCTTCAATCACTACATAATCCCCCCTTTGATTTGATCGTTGAAGGTTGAAGTGGAGACAATCATTTGTAATTGCTGGAAAACAAGCAGAAGAAGAAGACAAACACAAACAAACAAGACAACACCTCCATCAAAGCTAAAGCACTGATGCAGAACAATGAATTATTCAGAAGGTGTTCTAGCATTCAAATGAATCTTAAGATTGTTTGGTGCTATTTGGTCTCTTTTACGATTGTTTGGGTTTTAGAGTCATTTTGAATTAACCTTAGTTTTTCGAAAACCAGTAAAGGGTAATTCCAATTTTGATTGGCGTGAATTGTCGTGAATACGAGCAATAGTTTGAACCAAGAGTAAAGGAGTACCCATTTAAAACAAGAAAGATTGAGCTTATTTTGACACTTTTCACTCGGGAAGTACAGGAAGGCTAAGTCATAGAAATGAAGGATTGCGTTCTTATGGAAATTGAGCTGCATGATTCAATAGTGTAGCGTAACATGGTAAGTTCCTTCAATTTTGTTAGGACTGTTTCTTGTCCACACTATCATGGCATATCACAGACAAATGTCTAATTCGCATGATACTTTCTGAATGCTCTATTAATTCATGGTGGCTCATGAACGAAAAGCATAAGGAGTCAATCTTGATATTGTGCCATTGACTTTTTTGTTGGCTAATTGGATTAGCTTTAGTATTTTACCTGTTGAAGAGGAATCTGAGTGTTTCCTATCACAGTGTTGAGTGGTTAGTGTGAACTTGTATGAACTTAATGTAGGGTAGTTATGGTTTTCAAGTACCTTAATGTAATGCTGTGTGCTTTGACTATGAGGAAAACAGTTTTATATTTTCCTATAGTGGTTGGATGTGTTAGGGTGTGTATCGTAAGAACAGTTTGAGTTATATCAGACTATTTTAGCTGTGCGTCAGACTCTTTCAAACTGTTTCAAGCTCCCCCCTTTTCTGGGCTTTCAGAGCACTTGTCTGTTGACTTGGTGTTAGTGACCCATTTGAAGATTGGTGCTTTGTGTCTTGGCTAATCTGGATCCTCTAGGTGAGTGTGGGTGCTGGTAAGCAACAGTTCATGGAAAACTTTCACACAGTTCTTGATGTCTGTATATGAATTGTCATGAGCTGCTGTATGACTGAGTTTCTGTCATGTTGTGAGTTAGGATGTGGTTGAGGTTAAGGCTAATAGCTGAGTTTTTGGTCCATAAGCCAGTGCCATGTCGGTCACTGTTGTACCTGGCACCTGTGTTCCTGTCATTGTTCGAGACAGGTTGAGTATGAATTGTCTTTATGGTCAGCCTTGTGTGGATTCTGCTTGAAGTATGCTGTGAGTAGCTTCAGCAGTTCTGGGGAATCTTCTGCAGGAGGCTTATCTGGTTCTTGTGCAGGCTTGACTTTAAATATCCATCTGGGTTCCCATGCCATCCTTACTCTTGGATGGCTTGAGGGATATAGTTTGTTCCAAATTCTCTCCCAGTAGTTGGAGATATATCTGGGTCTGGCGCTGGTGAGGGGTTCACGCTCTTGATCGCCATTGGGTTTACTACGGTCTATGCTGAAGAACCTGCTGTGATGCCCCATATCTTTTAATGTCAGCCCTTGATTTTTAGAGGTAAGCTTGAGACTGACGATGCCTTGGGGGCCTTTATTGAGGCAATTGTTTGTTTAACATAAGCCTTATGTGCTAAACCATGCAGTTGCTGAGCTGTCATCATCCTAGGACAGGCTGTGACTCCTAGATGATAGCTCACTGTGGGATGCTTTCAGAGGAAGATGGTTTTGAATTTGATTTCTTCTTCCATCTCAGGTTCATTCTGGGACTTGAAGTAGCCTTGCCGTAGTCGATGGTAGTAGGCTTGTATTGTCTCTTTCCGATCATGTTTGGTGTTCAGGGTGGTATACAATTGTTGCTCAGACTCTGGGTCTGAAAATTCTTCAGTCAGGGCCTCTCATAGAAGTTGATAGTCAGACATTGTGTGGTTTGTCTGTCAAGAAAACTGCACACCTCAAAACAGGATGTTATCCATAAAAGGTGAAAATGTCTCTGTTAGTCATCTGAGTCTTCATATTCAGGTGGAAATCTATGTCACGCAGGTAAGCATGGATATTCTGAAAATCAGGAGGATTTGGCTTGAACTTGTCAATGTTACTTGCTAGCTTGCCGAGGTCTTGGAATCCATTCCAGGTGCTGCTTCGGGGTTCATTGGGATGTTTACCCTTTTACTGTTGTTGGCGAGGGGTTCTTGGAAGAGGGCCGGTGAGGTTTTGTGCTGTGGGCCCTCATTTATCTCATCACGTGGCAGCTTTTGGTTGGAGGTTGCTGCTTTGTTGAACAGGGGTGCTGCTATTGTATGCCTGTCCATTTTAAGCTGTCACCTTATGTGACAAAGGACTACAAGAACCAAACAGGAACTAAACTAAACTAAACTTCAACATAAAAGCACAAAAACAAAAGAGAACATGACAGAGCCCCCACTTTAAGGAGCGGATTCCAGACGCTCCAAAAAAAAAAAAACAGAAACAAAAGACAAATTGTTCAAGGGGGCACAAGGGGCAAACAGGCAGTCCGAGGGGACACAAGGGGAGCAGAGGAGCAAGGTAGGGTCAGGAGGCCTGGGAGGAGGCCACGGGTCAGGGGGCTGGGGAGGAGGCCACAGAACAGGGAACGGGTCTGGAGGCCGGGGAGGGGGCCACAGGACAGGGAACGGGTCAGGGGAGTAGGCCACAGGACAGGGAACGGGTCAGGGGGCCAGGGAGGAGGCCACAGGACAGGGAACGGGTCAGGAGGCTGGGGAGGAGGCCACAGGACAGGGACCGGGTCTGGAGGCCGGGGAGGAGGCCACAGGACAGGGAACGGGTCAGGGGGCCAGGGAGGAGGCCACAGGACAGGGATCGGGTCAGGAGGCCGGGGGGGAGGCCACAGGACAGGGAACGGGTCAGGAGGCCTGGGAGGAGGCCACAGGACAGGGTCAGGGGCAGTTTCAGGCTGCGGAGCCGTGGAAGGCGGAGTCATGGAGGACAAAGGGGGCAGAGCTGTGGAATGCAGAGCAGGCAGAGCCGTGGAATGCAGAGCAGGCAGAGCCGTGGGATGCAGAGCAGGCAGAGCCGTGGGATGCAGAGCAGGCAGAGCCGTGGGAGGCAGAGTCCTGGGAGGCTCGGGAGGCGGAGCCCTGGGAGGCTCGGGAGGCGGAGCCCTGGGAGGCTCGGGAGGCGGAGTCCTGGGAGGCGGAGTCCTGGGAGGCTCGGGAGGCGGAGCCCTGGGAGGTGGAGCCCTGGGAGGCTCGGGAGGCGGAGCCCTGGGGGGGCAGAGTCCTGGGAGGCTCGGGAGGCAGAGTCTTGGGAGGCAGAGTCCTGGGAGGCAGAGCCCTGGGAGGCTCAGGAGGCGGAGCACTGGGAGGCGGAGCCCTGGAAGGCTCAGGAGGCGGAGCCCTCTGGACGGACGAGGCTGGCAACGCTGGCTCTGGGACGGACAAGGCTGGCAACGCTGGCTCGTTGGCCGTGGCAGGCATGGGCTCGTTGGCCTTGGCAGGCGTGGGCTCGTTGGACGTGGCAGGCATGGGCGTTGACTCGTTGGCCGTGGCAGGCATGGGGAGACTAGCCATGGAAGTCTGGGGGGTGACCACTGTGGAAGGAGATGTGCAGTCCTCCTCCTCTACTCCCACAGTGAACTGCGAGCCGCTAATCCGTAGAGTCTCCTCCACGAACTCGAGGAGCGTCCAGCGAGGATCCGCCGGAGGCAACAGCTCCTTTAGTGAACTACTGAGAACTGCCCTGAAGAAAACCACCAGGGAATATTCTGGGTAGTCCACTAAATTTGCCAGCTCTAAAAACTCACGAACGTGATCCTCAACTGGACGGTCCTCTTGCCTGAGGAGGAGAATTCTGTTGGCTGCTAGATCCATAAAGCGGTTAGTTCTTCTGTGACGCCAGGCAAAAACTGAGGATCTAAGTGCAGCAGTTTATTGAAAAAACTAAAAAAACTCAGAGCAAAGAAAAACACAGGGAAGCTGGCACAGAGCATATCAAAACACGCAAGAACTAACAGTGGAAACAGGGAAACCAAGGACTTAAATACATAAGGAACAAACAAGGGAACGAGGAACACCTGGGTCAACAATCAGGGAAGGAGAACTAATCAGGGGAAAACCAATCATAAAATAAAACTACAAAGGACTACAAGATCCAAACAGGAACTAAACTAAACTTCAACATAAAAGCACAAAAACAAAAGACAACAGAGAACATGACACCTTAACTCGTAAGTGTTTCAATTGATCTCTGACAATGCCAAGCTCATGTTTGGTAATGTCAGTTTGTTAGGTTAGGGTTTTAAATACATTTCTGGACATTTCCAGATGGCCTTCCAAGACCTTGTTTCGAGAGTTCATGTCTTTCAAATCAATTCTGGCTTTTTCCAGTTGTGCTTCAGTGTGCTGGATTTTCTTTTCCAGGTCCACTTGGGCAGCTTTAGCTTTCTGCTCTCTGTGTTTGGAAGCTGTCAGAGCTTCCTGGAGCCATTCAAATTTCTCTCATTGATGCTTGTTCCAGTTGATTGGACCCCTTGCGTTGATCTTGGAATTAAGCATCTAGCTGGTCTATGTGGCACATGGCATGCGTTAGCAACTTTTCGGTCTTTGCGGACTGCAGCTTAAAGTCTTTCAAGTGAGCTGTGGGGTCATTCTTTAGTGACATGTTGGAACACTGTAGTGGAAGAATAGGGAGAGTGCTGACACAGATCTGTACAGGGTTAAGGACCTAGATGTAGAGTTACAGCTAGGTGTTGGCTTCAGTGTGTGTAGACACAAATGAAGGGCAGTAACAGTTAAGTGTTGTTTTCAGTGAATGTGGGCAACTAGTGAAGTGTATTTACATTTCTTTTCAATCTGGCAGGATTGACACTATACACCTTTACATTGTGGTACAGTTGAACTGCTTACCACCGATGCCTCAAAGGCAGTATTTTAACCAGAATTATCAGTAGTTCAACAGAACTCTAGTATCTAGACTGTAAACAGTAAGGAGAGAAGAGTCAGAGGGAGACAGAATAAAAAAATGGAAATTAAACAAAGAATAAATTATCAAAATCCACCATTAAATGTTATATTGTTATGCTTAATGGCAATATCAGGGAATCTGAATGAGGCTTGGTGCTTGTTGACCATGATTGTGATACAGAAAAGTTTTTGTCAATTTAAAATTCCATAATGGGGAAATGGATAGAGTCTTTTACTGTGGAGCCTGGAGGATAAGTTGATACTGCTCTGGTGGGGGCCCCCCAGAGGAGACAGATCACTTCAATGCCAACACACAGAAGGGAAAAAGTACAACTAAAAAATTTAAATAAAACAGTCAATAAGTAATTAATATAAGCTGGAACTGGTGGGTGGTAGATAATAATAGGAATGATAGGCAGCAGTATGTTTTCTGTAAACTTACACTGTTTCAGACTTATTATCTAAAGTAGTTAAGCTTTGATTAGAAATTGATAAAGGTGGTAATAAAGGAAACATGAAGAAAATATTAATTTTAATTGGCTCTCCAAACTCAGCTTAAAATTAAACTCAACTGTTCACTGAGAGACAGTAATTTGTGTGGTGAGATAATGGAGAGGGAGAAAAACTGAATTAAATGTCTAAGAGAGAGAGAGAGAGAGAGAGAGAGAAATACGTTTAAAGTTTGAGAAGTTAAATCAGTTAAAGGTTAAATCACTTCAAGTTCGTTCAAACACAAGATGTATTTAACTGTAACATGCCACAGGATGTTAACCGTTAACTTTTGATGCTATGGTTTAGTATACGCTTTTAATGCAAGCCTACTAACTTATTAGCTTAGTTATGCTGTACTTTGTTGACAATATGGTGTCGGCAGGTTGGGCATGCATGGTGAGATGCCCCGAAAGTGTATCCTAGGACGTCCTGTGAGCTCTCATCGTCATAGAAACCAACACCAATACATTTATTTAGGATAGTTTCTTTAGCATAAATGAAAACAGTTTCAGTGAATCACAAGAACGTCAGCGCGTTCAACCATGCACAAGTAAAAGCTGTCATGTTCAGCTCGTTGCAACTCAACGTGGCATTTGCAGTTTCAGTGCTTTCAAGGGGATCTTAATGCACAAATAAAACAGCACGCTTAGCCATTTGCAGTGTGGTATTTATCACTCTAGTTCTTTTAAAGAGCAATTCTTTTCAAGTTACAGACAACTCACATAATTGTTTTACAGAGTGGTGCTTATACTTTCAACTCATTCAGAGCAAGATTAATCTTTATTTAAATTGCAGGTTCACTGCAGCTCTTTAAACAACAGTGTAATTTTATCAGAGCAGATTTTCGTGTCAGTTTCTGGTTACACAGCATGGTCTGTCCACTGAAGGTACACAGATTTACTGCAAATCTCTAGCGTGATCAAGCAATTACACTCCTGTTCAAACTACATTCAGACAATGATACACATTGTAACAAAATTATTTTCAAATTTGCTCAGCGAGCAGGCACAAACATCTCTACCCCAATGATTAAACAACAGACAGTTAAGATAAGCTAGTTCAATGCACTGGTACTACGCAATGTCATCAGTCTGCTATTAAAATAAGGCCATTTAGGAAGAGGTAGAGGAACATCGCTCAACTCTTTACCCTTACAACACTGCGAGGCTGGGTGAAATGTTAAGCTCCTTTTGTGGAGTTTTTCACATTAATGAACTTTATTCCATAAATTGTGTCTAGGTTTGTTTAATCAGAGAGTTAATTTATATTCCAGTGCTCTTTTCATGAGCGCTGAAGGCTGCACTAAGCCTTTCACTCAACAAGCTGGCACACAATGCATACGTCACAGACACAACACTTTAGACTAGTTTTCTCTGTTCTGTTTTTAAAGAAAAGAATGACTGTGTGTATAAAAATACAAACAACTTATTTTGATTTTGCATGCATTCCAACACCATTAATATGTAAGAATTGTATATTAGAATAATAAATGTAATGGGCAGATTTAAAAATGCCTGCATTTATCCACCTTTAATATGTAGAGAAATATTGGCAGTATAATTGTACACAGTATGGATTAAAATGCCAGTGTACCTCCACCAATAATATGTAGGAACACTATGTGTGTTAGGAATTAAAGTAAACTGTCCTCATGTCTACACTATTATATTGGAAATTGTATAATGGAATTAGTCATGTTCGATCACCATTATAAGAAGGATACATTACAAATTATCAGATTAGAAATCTGAATGAAGATTCTCCACCATTTAAAATGTAATACAACAGACTCTCTCACAATTTATATATAAGGAATTAGATTAATTATGATTAATTCACTTATTGAAAGAATTACGGTATTTGTCTAATCACTCGGCCATGCTAAGTTTATATGATGCATCTGTTAACTCTTTAGAGAGAGATATGATTAATTCTGTTATCATGGCTATTGAAAATAATATCATAAATACATTTAGAATGGATCAAGCTTCTGAGCGCAGATCTTTTAAAAAAATCATGTGACGTGATTATTTATCCAAATATACCACAGTCAAATTATCTTTGAATGCAAACAAGACTTTATTGCTAATCTAAACACATAGACAACATGAAAAACAGGTTGTTGAGTAAATAATTTATCACTAATCTAAAAAAATTACTTTGCTTTGGTTCTTTGGCTCATTGTAGAAAGTTCTGGTTGTTCTGTCAAAGTCTTGGATCTCTTTTAATGTCGTAGATTGTAATGATGTTTACTTAGTTGAATAATTATGTGGCAGCGGGGGCGTGGTCAAGCGCCCGTCCGGAGAGGGAAAGCGGTAAGGTTACACCTGAGCTAAATTATGCGGTTACACCTGAGCTAAATTATGTCTAACACCTGTCTCTAATTTCAGTGAGTACGGGGAGAGCGGCATAAAAGAGCACCAGTGCCTCCAGTCGAGAGAGAGAGTTACGCCAGTCAAGTGTTGGCAACTTCAAAGTGTATCAGTTTACGTTATTAAGAATAAGTCTGTGTTCAGTTTAAGTATTTTGTGTTCAACTTTATGTTCGTTAACTTGGAGGAATTAAAAGAACCCTACCTGACTGTTGAACCCTGTTCCCGTGTCCTCCTTCCGTCCTGATAACGCAAACGCGTCACAAATTATAAACCACAACTTGCACTATACATAATTAATAATATTGGCATTATATTTCTGATGTTAGCCAGAGGGGAACTGGCCCCCACAGTGAGTCTGGTTACTCCCAAGGTTATTTTACTCCATTAACCAACATCTTATGGAGTTTTGTGGTCCTTGCCACAGTCGCCTTAAATAATTATTTAATTACTTATTTTAAACACAATTCACAATCGTATTTTAGCAAACTAAACAATGATGACTCTAAGACATTATAGATATTACAGTTTTATTTTCTGTTAATGTCCGATCTTCTGTAAAGCTGCTTTGAAACGTTGTGAAAGGCGCTATACAAATAGAAATGTCTTGACTTGACTCCCCTTCACGTGTGTGAGGCATAGTGAAGAGAAGAGATCTTCCTCAGAACTTTACGTTACAAACTTTCCTTGACTCTACATTGTGTGGATGCATAGAAGGTCTAAGAGCCCAGAGGGAAGAGCGCAGAAGAGACAAAGAACAGCAGAAGAGAGTCGAAGAAGGAGAGAACAGTTGTCCTAGGCGGGGAGGCTTTGTACTGTTGAGGTTGGCTGCACACCAAATGTGTCTTTTCAGATTCCATGTGATCACCTATCTGTTATCATGACCTTTTATATCTCATATACAACTAAATATATTTAAAAAATGTATTAACATAAACATTCCTGAAATTATGTTCTTTTTTCATGAATGTTACCATCCTCGTAATATGACATGAATAAGACAAGATTAACGATTATAATCATCAATTTGTCAGTTATAAGTGATTACAATCACTACACATATTTTAAAGGTTACATCAGGCTACAATCATTTGTGTAAGATGAAACTTTACTATCAAAAATAGACTGTGCGATGTGCACTGTAGAACAATACAATGAAGTATTTTGATAGTGTTATAGCTCATAATACATGCATATACACTGTTAAAACCCTAGAAAATTTAGTTTTGCGATTGTGTCAAAGTTCCTGGAATAAGATGAGATGTTCAAAGGAACAGTTTTCAAGCTCTCGTCTTGTACAGTGTTTTAGCATGTGACACATAAAATCTCTCATGCTCTCTCATTGGCCTGATTTAAGTGTAGCAACTTGTTTATATCGAAGGACAAAAGGAGAGTGTCTTAGATTTCAGATCTAATTCTTTTTTAAGAAGAATAGTCTTCAAGTCATGTGAATAATTATTAACATGAGAATTTTCGGGTATGTGCTATCTGGACAAGTCTTCTTTGTTCGTTTTATTGGCCAGATGTGGTCATCTCAGACTCATTGGCACCAGTTTCTTTAATTTATGACTTTGAGGAATTTTTGGTGTGAATTGCAGGGCATCTGAATTAATTTCTTAATCACTTTTCTGCCTTCAACCATTACAACACTGATGTTTACTTTCTTAAAATAAAGTGTTTTATAGGAGGCTAGCTAACATTTAAAGCCTGTGTTGTAAAATGTTTAAATTATGTTTGTTGATCGGTTGGTCTTTATGGGAATACAGTCTGTACCTTTTCATGCAAGCCAAGTCATGTGATATCTTACAAATGTTGTCATGAGACTACGTTGTTCCTTTTTGTTAGGATCTGGTGTCACCTTGGTATCTCTTATTCCAGTCAGGATAGTGCTGGAGTCTGAAAAAATAAACAAAGTAAATTACAGCCCCAAAATCACCAAGTGACACAGTCATCATGAGCATTCTTGGCACACTCTCCAGTGACCTTTCCATTAACCTTATCTAAAGAAACAACAATTTAGCCAGATTAATATATATCAAATTCACACACTGCTGGGCACCCAGCCATTATTTTTTTCTTCTGCAGTGTCTCCTATTTTGAACTACTGAGAGTAGTGATACTGCTGTGAAATGTCATTATCAATGTTCATTTGCCAATATACTTGTTTATAGAGAAATTATCAACAGACACATCAAGCTTGAAGTAGCAAAATATTTTGGTAGTCTCTGAGAATACTCAAAAGATGGGATCATGCCATAAACTTGGTTTGTGTGATGCAGAGAGGAGGAACGAGTGTTTATGAAGTAAAAGTCAAGAGAATTAAAGATCTTGTCTGCTAATCAGAGTTCTTCATCTCTGAGAAATATTGTGATACAAAATGATGAGAACATTTGATGAAATGAACAAATAAAATGTATAAGCAGTGTGTATGAGAGATGATTCATGAAGTTGTGAGCAACAGTATTAAACTCAAGCATTCAACAATTTCTGCCCCAGCAAGCATCTCTCTCTGAGTCATTGGAGCAACATTTTTAATTACACAGATCTTGAAGATCTCTTATAAAACATTGTTTAATTTCTACTCATTTTCCAGTCAATATTTCATTCAAAATTCTGTTTCTTCCTCCTTGTTCAATAATGCAGTGTTCTGGTCAACAGGGATGCGGCTTTTTCTTCATGAGGTGATAGACTGGCGGGGTATAAAGGCATGCACACAGAACTGTCTTTAAACAGCAGTGGCCATACGTGCATTGACATATGCAGCAGAGAGCGCGTGCCATATCTGAATGAGCAAGAGAAAGGGAGAGAGAAACAAGGAGGGAAGTATGGAACAAAGGCAATAGAGTGGGCAGATGGCATTTCAGATTGAGTTATGGGTATGTGGCATTGCAGAAAGTCCTTGTTGTTGGCCAAGCTCAAAGTGAAGATGATCACTTAGGGAAACAGATTTTTAAGAGGAATGATGCAGATTTGTGCTGACACATAAACAGAAACCAGAGAGTTTTTATGTTTTTGTAAATAGGACAGAGCCTTGTGGAAGTCCTAAGAGAGGTTTTAATTATAGAGAAAAAGGAAGGATTTTTTTCCCCCAATGTGATGTAAGATTTTGTATTTTGTCTTGCAGGGAACTTTGTTATTAAAAAATATAGAATTATGTTTAGAGGCCAACTGAATCATAACTGGCCATCACAATTACTTAAAATGTTCTTCCAAACAGATCCCAATAGAGAGTTATTGTATAATGCGAGATATGAAAAAGAAAAACAACACCAAAATGAACCAACTTAGACCTTTTATTGCTCAGAAGTTGCTCTTTCAACGTTTTAGGATATTAGGCAGTCCTCAGTTTCATTAAAATAGCAACTTCATCTCAGCTGTTCTCCTAAAATTCCTTATATAGGCAAAATCTGAGACTATTAAAAAAAGTGAATGTGGATAGTATGTGGTGTTCAGCAAAGCCATTATCTGTAGTTGTATTTGTATCTGTTTGTGGCGAGCAGGGTGTGGCCGAGCGATAAGGATGGATGGCTGGGGGAGAATTATACAATCAGCAGATAAAGAGGAGTCAGAGCCACAGTTCGAGAGAGAGAGAGAGAGAGAGACAGAGACACGCACAAAGCTGTCTGTGTGTGTTTATTTTGAGGGTGTACTGAAAAGAACACTTTATGTGTGACACTGAAAAGTATGTGTGTTAATAAATGTCTTACATTTGGATGTTTACCTGTCTCCCGCTTCCTATTTCATAAGAAATGTAGAGGTGTGCCACATTGTTTATATGAAAAAATAATCAGTGTCTGCCTCTGCATTTGAATAGAACCAGGTGTGGGCAGGGCTTAAAATGGAAGTGTGTCAAAACTAAATTAAACAGCCATTTTTAAATGTTACTCTTAAATTTATAGTTTCTAATAATATCCTTTTCATAATAATAGACAACAAATAATAATAATAATTATTATTATTGTTCTGTGCATGTATAACAATATTATTCTGGAGGCAGGTGGTGTCAATCACACATTGTGCAGTGAATAATAAATAGAAATTCAAACATTAAAATAAATTAAAATAAAATCAATATAGCTTACAAACTAATTTTCTAAATCTAAAGATCTAACATTCCACTCAGGTTTAGGCTATAAATGTATACATGTGGATCACATGTGAATAGTGTGATACATTATGATTTTGAGCAAGACATTTTAAGAAGTGGAAAGTGTATATGATGCTATATCTTAGTTAATGTTACACTTGACAAGCTCCAGACATGCACAATTAACAGAGACTGCAAACGGAGTTAAGTCTGTGCCTGTCCGATTTGAAATCACAATGTGCGCATTTTCATTCATAAGATTTTCACTTTAGAGATATTGGCTACACAGATTCATACATTTTGGATATGTTTATTTAAAGTGTTGCTTTATCCTTGTGCTTCTTGGATAATCAGTCATACTATCATACTATCAATATCTTTTATATTATTCGGGTAAATCCATTATTCGTTTTGAAGTCATTATTTGTGCCTTTCCAAACAAGGTATTCTGCTTCGGGCAAATCCCAGCTCAGATAATTTGGTCTTGGAAGAATTTGATGAGAAATGTGTGATTTCCAGTGTTGGGGAAGCTACTTTGAAACTGAAACGTCTAGGTTATGTATGTAACTTCCGTTCCCTGATGGAGGGAACGAGACATCGTGTCGAAGAAGCGACACTAGGGGTCTCTCTTGGGTGCCGAATATTCCTCTGATGCATGAAAAAAGTCCAATGAGAAGTTGGCTGACAGTATTTGCAAACCCCGCCCCCGGAGATATGGGTATAAAGGCAAGAAAATACTATAAGTTCATTCAGGATTTTTCTGAGGAGCCGGGAGTGTCCGGCCACCTCAGTGAGTCTCACTCAGTGAGTGTCCGGCTCAGCGGGTCCGCTCGTAAGGGGACCGGGGAAAATACACATAGGAGGAGTCCACGTAGGAGGCCTGATCTGTGGAGCACCTTTACAAGTGCAGGGTAGATTTGAGATACCCGCAGTGGATATGGGTCGGGTCGGAGGAGTCATCCAGGGAGCCGAGTGAGTGGGATCTCCTGGGAGGGAAAAGTGCAGTTTTACCTCAGCCAAGGGAAAGGGCACTGGGTGCAAGCTGTTCACCTGGTCAGACCGTCAGTGTGTACCGAGTTCTACCGGCTCGGACCTCAGAAAACCTGGGTGTGTTAGGCCAATAGGATGGCGTCCATCAGCCAGTGGGCTCTGTTTGGAGACAGTGTTCCCTATCTGCTGTCCGTCAAAGCAGACAAAGAGGTGCTCAGAACGCCTGAAGTCATGCGTGCGGTCCACGTAGGTGTGTAAGGCATGTACCGGGCACAGCAACGAAGGGGCTGGGCCTGCCTCCTCCCAGGGCAGCGCTTGCAGTTCGCGGTCTTAGGATCACATGTGTGTCTGCCGGACCGAACTCCAGGCAAGTGTAGCTGACAGAGAACGCTTGCAGGTCCCCGACCCTCTTGATGGAGGCGAGTGCGATCAGCAGGGCCGTATTTAGAGAGAGGGCCCTGAGTCCGGCTGATTCTAGCGGCTCGAAGGGGGATCTCTGAAGAACGGTGAGGACCACCGAGAAATCACAGGAGGGGAACAGGCTTGGCCAGGAGGGATTTAACCTCCGGTTGCCTCTTAGGAACCTAATGACTACAACAGTAGGTGGTAGACCAGCAAGAACTTCCGCGTCCAATGTATCACCTGGGGGTGGAGCCTCCACTCTCCACCAGGCAAGCGTTGTCGTGACAGTGCGTCCGCTACCACATTCAGGTTGCCGGGGATGTGAGTGGCACGCAGCGACCTGAGTCGGTGCTGGCTCCTAAGGAGTAGTCAACGGGTGAGTCGTGACATGTGGTGGGAGCGTACGCCACCTTGGCGATTTATGTACGCTACCGCGGTGGTGCTGTCTGACCTGATTAAGACATGTTTGTCCCGAACTAACAGGGCAAAGAAAACAGTCAGCAACTCAAGAAATTGATATTCCAGCGCAGTGGGGCCCCTTTCCAACGGCCCGCAGCTGCATGCCTGTTGCACACGGCGCCCCAACCCAATTTGGAGGCGTCGGTCGTGACCGAAGAAAGCAGAGGTCTGTCCAGGGTTTGAGTGTTCGGCGGCAGGCGCAAAGCCCGGTTGAAAACTCTCAACGAGCAGACAGGGCATGGCCCATGGCGGCAGGCTTGCGACGGGGCAGGATGTGAGAGATCACCTCCGTCTGTTTCTTCACCGCGTAGAACTGCTGGGTAAACTCCTTGACGGTGTCGCCGAAAAGGCCAAACTGGGAGACAGGGGTGTTGAGAAAGTCGGTTTCAAGCATCTCAACCAAGTTCAGCCATTGATGATGTTCCTGGACCACGAGCGTGGCCATTGCCTGCCCAAGTGACTGCACTGTGACCTTTGTGGCCCTGAGGGCGAGGTCAATCACTGAGCGCAGTTCCTGCAGCACATCGGGATCAGGGCTACCCACGTGCAGATCTTTGAGCACGGACGGGAGTTAACGAGCGTGCCGGGGGCGGGTGGTCCGAGGGGGTGTACCCGGCAGAGCTGCACCCGCTGCCGTCCCCAGATCACCTCCAGCACCAGCGGCATCGTCCTCAATCCCATGGGAAGAAGGAGCGATGCAGGGGGCGGCTGGAGTGGTGTGCTTTCTGTTGAAAGTGAGCCGCGACCGCAACTCTGACATTGTCATGCTCTCCCAGTGAGAGCTTGAGCCATCCATAAACGCTGCCTCGGTGTGATCGCAACCCAGACACACGAGACAACGCTTGTGGCTGTCTGAAGCGGAGAGCACTCTACCGCATCCAGGAACTACACAGGGGTGGAATGGCATCTTTATAAAGACGCATCCTGAAAAGAACATTCAACGCCACAGTGTATTGCTCTTATAAAGGAAAATACTCTTTTACAGAGAAAATCACTCTTTTAAGAATTAAAACTCAAAATCCCTGGTCTCTTCCCATCATGAACTCTTATAATCAGAATGAGCTTTATTGCCAAGTATGCTTACAGACACAATTAATTTGTCATGGACTTTGGAGCTCCCTTGAACAGCTATTAATTTCTCCCCAGCCTTGGTGGTCCTGGAGACTTCCTTCATCAAGCCTTCCAAGGCTCCACATTCCTTCATCGAGCCTCCCACACATTCTGAGCCTCCCACAACAGTGACCAACAGTGGTCCTGGAGACTTCCTTCATCAAGCCTTCCATCGCTCCACATTCCTTCATCGAGCCTCCCACGCATTCCGAGCCTCCCACAACAGTGCTCACGGCCGTCTGGAAGAGGAGGAGAAGAAGAGCTCCTACTCCCCACTCGCTACCAGCGCTCACAGCCATGGAGATCATCCCCCTGTCACTGCCAGTGCCCATGGCCATGAAGGCCATTCACCTGTCACTGCC
Source organism: Moxostoma hubbsi (assembly GCA_032164185.1). Taxonomy (NCBI): domain Eukaryota; kingdom Metazoa; phylum Chordata; class Actinopteri; order Cypriniformes; family Catostomidae; genus Moxostoma; species Moxostoma hubbsi. The sequence continues at coordinate 24,061,694 of JAVLUX010000025.1, forward strand.
TGCGCTCATAGCCATGGAGGTTGTCCCTCTCTCACAGCCAGTGCCCACAGCCACGAAGGCCGGTTCCCTGTCACTGCCTGTGTTCACAACCACGGAGGTCATTCCCCAGTCACTGCCAGTGCTCACGACCACAGATGTCATTCCCCTGTCACTGCCAGTGTTCACGGCCATGGAGGCTGTTCCCATATCACTGCCTGTGCTCACAACAATGGATGTCCTTCCCCTGTCACAGCTGATGTTCACGGGCATGGAGGCCGTTCCCCTGTCTCAGCCCGTGTTCATGAACACGGAAGTAGTTTCCCTGTCATTGACAGTGCCCAAGGCCTCAGAGGCCATTCCCCTGTCACTGACTGTGTTTATGACCACAGAATATGTTTCCTAATCACTGCCAGTGCCCATGGCCACAGAGGCCATTTCCAAAACCCTGCTCTTCCTGTGGCCCTGCCTGATCCACCTCTGGCTCCACCTTTTGAGTCTCAAGTCCCTGATCCTCCTGCAGCTCTGCCCGCTCTACCTGTGGATCCACCTCCTGAGACTCAACTCCCTGAACCACGAGCAGCTCCACCCCATGTGGCTCTGCCTCCAGTGGCTTTACCTCCTGCAGCTCTGCTCCCCTTGTCTTCATCACTTCATAGGAGTATCTTCTTCCTGGAGCCGCCTACCAAACAACAGAACACAGCTCCCTTTCTGGATCCACCTCCTAAACAGCCGGACCCTTCCTTTTTTACTTTGGCCTTCAGGAGCCGACCTTTGGGGAGGTGGGTTCTTTCATACTCTCCCCATTCTCTGTCTGTTACTCTCTCCACAAACTGCATTTCCCAGAAGCACCTCCCAGGACTTCTGACTACACACATCTGTTCCCAATTCCTTTTCATCATTGCCATGTGTATATATATATATATACCCTCCGTTTCAGTTGTTCTGGGTCAGTTCTTGTCCTTGTTACCCTAATAAGGCTGTAGTGTTTTGTTGCTTAAACTTCTGATTTAATAACCTTCCTTGTGTATGGACGAAATATGGATATAAGTAGGAATGTATGGACTGAATATTGCACATGGTTGAACTGACCAAAGGAAAGTACAATATTTGGGGGGCAGTTTTAACTGTTCATGATTTGGATGGCCTGAGGGATAAAACTGTTCCTGTGCCTGGCTGTTCTGGTGCTCAGTGCTCTGTAGCGCCGGCCAGAGGGCAACATTTCAAAGAGGAGGTGTGCTGGGTGAATGGGGTCAAGAGTAATTTTACCAGCCCTTTTCATTACTCTGGATGTGTACAGTTCTAGCAGGGAGGGGGCTGGGGGGCACCAATATTTTTCTCCAAACTATCTTTTGAAGTCTTCTGATGACTGTCTTGGTAGTTGAACCAAACCAGAAAGTTATAGAAGTGCAGAAGACAGACTTAATGACTGCTGAGTAGAATTGTATCAGCAGCACCTATGGCAGGTTGAACTTCCTCAACTGGCAAGGGAAGTACAACTTCTGTCAATGTGGGTCTCCCACCTCAGGTCCTGTGAGATGGTAATGCCCAGGAACCTGAATGACTTCACTGCTGCCACAGTGCTGTTCAGAATGGTGAGAAGGGTTAATATTGGGATGTTCCTCCTAAAGTCCACTATCATATCCACTGTTTTAAGCGTGTTCAGCTCCGGGTTGTTTTGACTGCATACCGAAGGGAGGTTGAACAGCTGGCTCTCTGGTACTCATCATCATCTTGGATTAGACCTATGACTATAGTGTCATCTGCGAACTTCAGGAGCTTAACAGAGGGGTCCTTGGTAGTGCAGTCATTTGTGTAGAGGGAGAAGAGTAGTGGGGAGAGCACACATCCCTGGGGAGCACCAGTGCTGATTGTACATGTGCTGGAAGTGAATTTCCCCATTCTCACTAGCTGCTGCCTGTCTGTCAGAAAGCTGGTGATCAACTAACAGATAGAGCTGGGAACAGAGAGCTTGGTTAATTTAGCCAGTAGGAGAGTGAGGTTGTTGGTGTTAAATGCCGAACAGAAGTTAACAAATAATCTGTAGATATTGAAGTATGTAATGCAGACCCATATTGACTGCATCATCCTCAGACCTGTTCCCTGTCAAAAGGAACGTCTTTAGGAGTGACCAGCTGGGAATATATGTGCAACACATCAGTTAAATTGACTAGAACCTTTGTAGCCTCTGTTGGTGACATCATTATAATGCGCCAGTACCAGGGGCTATAAATAGATGTGCCACAAGTGCATCGTCAGGTCTTTTGTCTTCAGACCACTCTGTGATGTGTTTGCTTCTGAAGCTCTCTTTTTTCTTCTGATAGGAGTTAGATTTGTCAGGCAGTGTGCAGAAATCTTCTCTTGTTCTTTTATTCAAGTGTGGAAAAGACAAAAGCTAAATATATAAATAATAAATAAATAAATATAATGACTGATCAACAAAGCAAACAGTGTGTTTTTCCATGCTTACATCCTATGGCTGAAACAGACACACACCAGTTTTGCTTTGTTTGTTTGGGGGAAGAGCACGTCGCGCTTGCATTGGAGCGAGGCGAGTGTAAGCATTGGGAGCTTTTCACAGTGAAGATGCTGTGCGCTCGTATCGCTTACTTCCAACAGCTAGCATCCACCATTCCATCGTGGGGCTCGCGAATGGATCTGTCTGAGTAGCAAGAGACGGGTCCGTCCCTATCACTCGCTCTCGCCAGATCCCGCTGGTCCCTTGCATGTTCTTGAAGCATGCCTCGGCTTCCTCTGAGCGTTCCTCACGTGATGACAAAGCGGTTGAGGAATTACTCGAGGTGGTTACTCATGCAGTGGCCAAATTACAGCTAGACTGGCCACGCAAACAAGAGACCCCCAAATGATTGAAACTAGAAGACATATTTCTGTCTGGTGGCCAGACAGAAACACAAAATCAGTCTTTCCCCTTCTTTAAAGAACTCTTAATTTTTTAACTTGTTCATGGGGGAAACATTATGCTTCCCATGTATTTGTGCCTTTGACGTCGACATATTCGACTGTCGTGGGTGCTAAGACACAGGGGTATATGATGATGCCACAGGTAGAAGAGACGTTTATGGGCTATCTCTCTCTTGGTTCGGCATCATCATTGAAAAGACCAACTCTCCTCACAAAGCCATGTAGAACCACCACAACGTTTGTGGGGAAAGCTTATCAAGCAGCAGGTCAGGCTGGTTCCGCACTACACACCATGGCGTTGTTACAGGCATACCAGGCTGATCTGTTGAAAGACCTGTGTGCGGGTAGTACAATCGATGAGGAAGCATTCTCAGAGCTTCGTCGAGCCACAGATTTATCTCTCCATGCAACCAAGCAGACAGCTTGCGCTATCTGCCATTCAATAGCTGCTTTGGTCAGCACGGAGAGGCATCTATGGCTAAACCTCATGGGCATCAAGGATAAGGACAGAGTATTCCTACTTGATGCCCTGGTCTCACCTTCCGGCCTGTTTGGCAATTCGGTGAATACACTAGTCACCAGATTTCGGGAGGTGAAAAAATACGAGGAAGTCTTTGTGCAATTCCTTCCTCGCCGCATTCAGGGGGAGGGGCTGTCGACCACCCAGCCTCGCCCCTTCTAGAAGGGAGGCTTAAAAACAAAGCGTGGCGAGTATCAGTCAAGGTGCCCAAGTTCAAGATGCTAACTGTCAAGATGATCGTGTCACAAATTCAACAATTCTTCAATTCGGCTTAGCCTTATGACCTTGCACATATACAAAGTGCATGGATGCAGCACTGACCCTATTGCGACTTTGAATTTTGAATTATATAGACAACTGGCTGATACTAGCACAGTCGCAAGAACTGGCATTACAGCTTTTTTCACCTCTGCAATATTGCTAACTTATGTTCTTGACTAAGCTAAAATGCTGAAACTGTCATCCATGCTTTATTAACCTCTTGTTTAGGTTACTGAAACTCTCTGTTTGTAGATTTACCTGCAAAAGTGCTTCACCCCTTACAACTTGTGCAAAATTCTGCTGCTCATGTTCTCAGACATAACAAGAAAACATCTCACATCGCTCCTATCCTTCACCAGTCGCATACAGTTAAATATTCTTGTCTTAGCGTTTAAGGCCTTTTATTGATTAGCACTTCATATTTGACAGAATTATCCCATCCTCATGTTCCCGTCCGCACTCTTAGATCCAGTGCGGCTCTCCTGATCCTCCGCCTGTTGCCTTCCTGGAGCCGCCTACCAAACTACAAATCCCAGCTCCCTTACTGGATCCACCTCCGCAATATTGCCAACTTATGTTCTTGACTAAGCTAAAATGCTGAAACTGTCATCCATGCTATCTTAACCTTTTATTTATGTTACCTAAACTCTCTGTTTGCAGATTTACCTGCAAAAGTGCTTCACTGCTTACAACTTGTGCAAAACTCTGCTGCTCATGTTCTCAGACATAACAAGAAAACAGCTCACATCGCTCCTACCTTTCAGCAACTGCATTGGCTCCCAGTTGCCTATCACACACAGTTCAAAATTCTTGTCTTAGGGTTCAAGGCCTTTTATTTATTAGCACTTCATTTTTGACAGAATTAACCTATCCTCATGTTCTCGTCCGCACTCTTAGATCCAGTGCTGGAAACTTGCTTGTTGTACCTATAGTTTAGACTGTTTATTGTTGGTGGTAGGGCTTTCAGCATTGCTGCACCAAAACCTACATGAAACTATATCTCTCCAGATCTTTAAAACCTAATTAAAATGTATGTTTTTTACACTATGTTTGTCAAGGTTCTGATCCCGGTAAAGCTATTGACTCTTTATTAAACAAGCCTAATTTTAGTGTTTTGATCATATATGCTTGCCAAAATGCAAGATTCATTTATATGTTAATTTCTGTTTTTGCCTATGCTTTGGGAAATGTCCTTGTGTCCTGCACAATATAAAAATAAAATATTATTATAAACTCATAAATTTAGAAAGAACAGTATTTTAAATATCTGAGCTGAATCTTAGTGATTGACCGCAGCAGTTAATTAATATTTTGCTTAAAAAAAGAAAGTCCTTTTAAGGCTGTGTTGGACTTAAGTTAATTAGGGAATAATTGATGTGACCTAATAAACCGTCCAAACGAACCAACTAGCATAAATATGTGGCTTTTCCCAATGCTAATTGTAAGGGAACATTTATTTCAACTGGTTAATTTACACAAAATGTACCAATGAACAGATTCACTTAAATTATTTGGTTTTACCAGTGCTAAACATTAAAGAGAGAGAATATGGTTTAGGAAAAACAATTTATTACTCGTATTGCCACACCGCTGGAAAATGTAGCTCTTTCGTGGAAAACTAGCCACATACAAAATATACACTATTGTGAAAATACTGTCAAAAGTGTTGTTAATGTAACAGCATTGTTACTTATAGTAACTTTTAGTCTTGCTCCCAAACACAGGGGATTTCATAATGAAATCTTTGGCTTTTGACTCCAGACTTTGTTATCTTAGCTAGGGTGACCATACGTCCTCTTTTTCCCAGACAAGTCCTATTTTTCGTACCTTAAAAATGCGTCCAGCCGGGATTTCTAGATTTGTGATGTCTAGGATTCGGCTTAAGTTGCACTATGATGTGTATTTGGTCTAATACTTCATTGTGTGTGTGTGTGCGTATATTTGCATTGCTTTAACCCGTCTTTGTAAGTTCCGCCTTCTCGCAAACCAATTAATCGATTTATATGAGGCTTGCAGTAACTATTGGCCAAATTCCTGCTTGTCAATCTCTTCACGAATGCCCAAAGTGCTGTTGTGTGCGGCATCAAACAGTTACTTGACATTAGCAGCAAATGAGAGCTGAGTGGAAACAATGCCCAAACAAAAGTGTATATTTACACAAGATTTGAACCAAAAATTCCCATGCTTTTGCCCAGGTCTACATCCGTGGGAAGCAGAATGTATGACATGTAAAGCTGGCACTTATGTGTCAGTTGCTAATAAAGGTGCAAGTTATTTAGAAGCACTCATTAGCTCTTCAACGCATAACGTGTCATCAAAAGGTGAACGTTCATCAGGTAAATTAACAACTACTTTTTGCCACCAGGTAAAATTGTTATCACATTGCTACTGGTCATTCAAAATAATTGTAATAGTAAATGAAGGTACACATCAACTATTTTATTTTAGTACATGGACATTCAAAAGAATGTTGGAAATTTGTATTTATACATATTTATGTTAATCTAATAGAGTCTTTTCCACTGTATTAAAGTTTGCATTCATAGTAACACTGCTTTGAACCCCCCCAAGGGAAAAAGAGGTGTCCTCTTTTTGGAAAACCAAAAAATATGGTCACCCTGTCATAGCACATTGGAGCTGATTGAGTGACACTGAGGAGATTACTACTGCAAAAGAGGTAACCATAGATCGAAAGATTAAAAGAAAAAAAAATCTGATAATCAGTCAACTTAAGCAAAAGTCTACATTTGATCTCCATTATGTCCAATCAAAATATCTAGGACACACTGAACACTTTAGTTATAAAAATATTTCATTTGTGATTTTTCTTTCCTATGGGAACCTGTCTTGTATTGCCTGTACTAGTATTTAACATATCAACAACAATATTTTCATAATTTCTACCTACATCATTTGCAACCCCAGGATTGTGAAGATAAACATATGGTGTATGGTTATTTCATAAGTTGCTAATAAGGATTTATGTACCACACTCAAGTGTAGTAACACCAGGCGGTACACTCATACATCACAGAGTGATTAAGTGTGTCATCCCCGATCCGCCGACTTTGATGAGGGAAACTCTCAGGCACATGAAGGGACCACAATTTGGGTTTGAATGAAATATTAAAGAATGCCTTCACGGATGCAGCTCCACAAAAAAACCTTACAGTGTGTGTGTGTGTGTGTGTGAACTTCTAGTTCAAAAGTTGACAGTTGGTATGCGTTCTCCATTGCACACATTCGAAGGAGTTTGTGTTTCTTGTTTCTTGTTTGTATCAGTTGGTGCAGCACTGAGAAGCTTTGGAGTGCATGTGTGTTCCCACACAGGAGGAGCAATGGAGGGGAGACAGATGGTCTAGCTCAGGACCATCCAAATGTAGATTATATATTAAAGATTTATTTGAAATCTTCATGATGATATAAAAATAGATAGAGGCTGGAATGAGCAAACACCTGTTTATTGCCTGCTTCACATTTACCTCACACTGACGCAGGCAAGTTTACATGTGTGCATGTGTATAATAAACTTAACTAGAAGAACTTTACATAATTTCAAGAAAAGAGAATAAACATTAACTTCTGTTCATCCAGAAGGGAGCAATTGCTCATATTAATCTTCTCAAATTCGTCTGAAAAAACGTCATCATATTTTTGTTCACTAAACTCCCTGAATATTAAGAGTTGATGATGAAATTTGTCTGAAAAGCAACTTTCTATTGGAATCGATATGAAAACATTCCAGATGTAGGTAAATATAAACCCTATATAATTCTGCCTGATCTCAAGAAAATTACATGACTGTGGCAACAGTTTTGCAAAATTATAATATGTAATTCCTTACACACATTGCAGCTTTTGTAAAGTGAAATGCCAACTCGGTGGTGCTAAAAGCTAGTTAATGTTCATCCAAACTAATTAGTTTTAGGGTTAATGTTTAAATCAACAAAACCTACCTCACTACCCTAAACATTAAACCTACACCTATAACCGACATTGTCATAAAAGCAAATGTGAGCATGAAAAATGCAATTGCTAAGGCAATCCCACCATTTTGTAAAAATGTAGGTATGGTAACATGATTCTATGTGACCAAGTTGATAACATCTTTACAAAACATTAGACGAAAAAGTGCTACAAATTGTGCAAATATGGATAGCATGTGTGAGATTGCTGGTAATTTTTGCACCACTGTACATCTATTTAGAGGGAAAATGGTGCCTACATCTGGAATGCTCATAGACCATAACTAGCTCCTAGCAGGGGTGTGAAAGCTGGCAGTTAGCACATGTATCTCACATTCACACACATGCATAAATGAGTAAACACACTTGATCAAATGTATAATAATAATACACTTTTTATATAGCAACTTTAAAGAGGCCTCTCAAGGCACTTTACATAGGAAAAATAAAAATAAAATAAAAAAATAATACAGAGCTTAATACAAATGGATAAAACATGCAACTCAAAACAATTAATGATAAAACAGTAAGTAATGTATACTTGACCTCAGATGTTTTTAAATTACATAAAACAATTGCAATCCGTTGTATTGATAGTCTTAAAATCATGTCTATAGTCCTTTGGGAGGATTTCTGACATTTAAAGCCATGAGAATGTCACTGTGATTGACAACACAATGCATCTGTCTTTATGAACATGCAAACTTCTTTTAACTCTTATAAAGAGTCTCAGTTTGTGTGTGTGCATCTCACAGGGGACCACATTTTTTCTTCACCTAGGGGATGCTGTTTTCCCAAAGTAGAATATTTTTCAGATTCTTTGGGATGAAAAACCACATTATGTTTTATTAGAAACTAGGACACCCACCCACCATCACACACTGTAACCTTGCTCGGGTTCAACTTTTGTTGCATAGGCTGATGATGTTCATATGAGATGTAAAACACTGTCAGCTGCAGGTAGAACACATCACAAACACACACACACACACACACACACACACACACACACACACACACACACACACACACACACACACACACACCACAATGAATGTCTGAATGTCCTTAAGTGAGCATAGAGGTAATACATGGTGAATAGCGCCCAGCAGGCCTGCTTTCAGACTTATCTTAGTGTGAAATTCGAACTAAGAGAGATTAAGAAAAGAGCTACATTTGAAAAGTTGGCTGCAGGTCTCACTTCAAATATTGTTTGGATTCAACAGAACCTCACATAATGTGATGAAATGATGGATCAGGAAACTGGTGAGCTTGTCGATCTGACAGTGAGAGAGACTGCTTGTTATCTTGACTTTCATACACACAGAGATACACACACTCATTCCCTGCAGTCTTTATTGCACAGCTAATGCACTTTTTCTGAGTCCACAGGGAAGACGTTGCTTGTAGCCCGATCTCGCTCTCTAGCTCTCTTTCTCTGGCTCTTGCTATCTGAGTGCTGATGGTCAGTGGTCATCTGTGACCTTGAAAGTCAGACCCCGAGGCCCTCATAGCTGCCCAAGAGCTGGACAGGAACAAGCGTGGGGTGGAAAGGGGCTGCCACTCTAAGGAGACTCAAAAAAAGACAATCAAGCAAAAAGCGTGTTCTAGAATGTCAGTGACACTAAAGTGACAGTGTGACACATTTATGATTAAAAATGTATTTATGTCGATCTCCCCCACTCGCAGACCCACATAAACTTATTCCCAAGTTCTCTAAATATTGACAGGGCTCCAGGACAGATACAAAGGTAATCTGCCTTACTTTGTGAGGCTGAATAATTGATGGCATGGTGTTGGATCCAGTCGGATTGGTTAGAAAGTCTGATCCATGTGCTGGTGTGATAGCAATCACCCAGTGCTCTTATTAGTAATGAAGGTTTGGTAAATCGCTCCTGGCCAGAAAAACACAGACTTTTAATTCATATATTAAACAGACAAACAGATTGCACTACCTAAGGACATGAAAACAACAATTGTTTAAAACACTCCCGTGAGGTACCTGTGTCAACTCTGTCATTCTCTTACTCTAAGTTTAGTTGTATTACTTTCTATTTTAGAAGAAAAATATATTGTTGTCTGCCATGTATTTCATCAATTAGCATGTTTGCTTTTGTTTTTCATTGTAAGTGCCTCACTGTAACCTAGATTTTAGTTTTTTTTAAAGAAGGGACCATTCAAAATTATTATTATTATTTATTTTTTGTTAACCAACATTATGCCACAAATTATGTCGATTCAGATTAACTTGTATTGAACCTAAAATATTCCTTTAACGTTTATGGTCTGGCCCCATTCACCTCCATTGTAAGTGCCTTAAGCCACGTTAAAAGTTTAGAAAATTACAACTTTATGCAAGTGATGAGCTACATTTGCAAGTGACTACCAGTGACATTGAAGACAGCAGAGCTCATGTCATCTGTCTCCTGGCAGACTGGAGACGAGTGCCGGCAAGACAGAAGTTTCAGCGATATGAGCGATTTTTACTGTTCTATATAATTTGTCTGTAACCACATGCATGCATTAAACAAAACAATTATGCATGGAAAAGCATGCTAGAAATGGTCTGCATTCCGAGTGAGTTTGATTCATTCATTCATGATAGATTGATCAATTTGTTAATTATTTATTTTGATAGACTGATCATCTGTTAATGATTTAATGCACTGAACACTGCTGCACATTTTATAAAACACTATACTTCAGAAGGTATGTTTTTAGAGACAAGAAAAATAATTCCTTGGCAAATTGTAATGATATCTTATGTTTACTTGTATTAGGTCTCATCCGTGATCAAATTTGAAAAAGCTATGGCCAGACGTGCAATCCTCCAATAATGGTACAGCAACAAACAGTAGCGACACAAATCGCAGAGTCTTGCCACACCAATTTACAAAGTGACTAACGGGGCTTTACTGCAAAGCCAAATTGTAACTGTTTTTAAATGTTCAGATGGCCATGCTGACTGTTTGTATTTTTTTGGAATGTGCTTAATTAACTGAAACAAGCCAAAAACATGACAATCAGGCATATTGTACAATATAATATATATATATATTGTATAATTAATGTTTACATGTGTGTGTGTGTGCTCATGCGCGCTCATGCACCTCATGCGCGCTCATGCACCGTGTATCTGTGTGTTCATGTACAGGTTTATATATATAAATATATATAATACACGGTGCATGAGCGCGGATGAGGCGCATGAGCGCGCATGAGCACACACACATACACACGCGCACACACGCGCGCGACATGACATAAGCTGGCAAGTACACATCAAAACAAACACATAACGTTACCTCCGTATATGCAGTAAAATATGTTGTATAATATAATAAAACACTTACTTGTCGAGAGTGGCATCTCCACCACCCAAAAACATATCCTCCGAGTCAATGGTTGAAACCTCACTCTCTTCTTCCGAAATATCATCCTCCGACTCATCACTTTCACGCCGAGTACACTGCTCAATGACTTCTTCTAATAAGAAGTGTGTTTTGCTGGTTTTCTTGGCTATTTTTCTTCGGCAAACTTCGCTCACTCCAAATGCGCTTTCAATGGTCTTTTGCGCACGGGGGCGCATGAGTCACTGTGTTGATTGCGCAATAACTTTACGCGTGCCAGGTTGAATCCTCCCACTAAAACGGCATATCAATCTTTACAGAAATTCATTGGCTATCAGAAAATACCGTCATTTGCATGGATCCACGTAACTGTGTATATTTTCTGTCAATCAAAGTGAGGGAGGGACCATTCTTCATCATTGGCACTCCTTGGCTATTGATGCCTGGTCACATCTATATCATGCACCGATTGGCTCAAATGACCTGTCCATCTAAAGTTCAGGGGACAGCGGATATTTTGACGTAAAAATATCTGCAATGAAGCTACCTTGAACATGTAAACATTAAAGAATGCGTCGAAGTTGTGTTAGCTCTGTCGGTTAGCTCGAAATGCTACGTCTATACTACGTGGGTGTTTATTGATATATAAATGTGTTATGGACCAAATACTTCGTTGAATTGGATTGTATGGACCCTTTACAGTGTAACTAAACCATTTTTGATGGAATGAAGTGGATCAGTAGAGTAAGATGAGCTTTATAGGTGAGTTTCTACCATTTCGTATTTTTTTTATTTTGCTGTAAGTTGTCTGAGAAATACACCGATTGTACCCGCTGTGTTAAGTGTATATTAAAATGGTTTACATCGCTCGAATCACAAGAGTCTCAGCTTTCCAACGATGTAAGATATGTTTATCTTTAAATTTTTTAGTTTTTGTATATCGCGAAGTTATTGCGCAATAGTATGTTACGTGGCGACGACGACCCGTCGGGCGTTTAAAAGGTTAAATAAAAAACTTCACACCCCATATTTTTGTCACACATGCATCCTACACATGCAGGATATCTTGATCAAGCTAATTTGTGTTTAAACATGTTAGAAATTTGGACTGTTCTGTGTACCTGAAGGTTTTATTTTAAGACTCCAAGCTGTTTAAGCAAGTGTGTCAGCTGCAAACATACCATATTTTATTAAATATGAAATCACTTGTCAATTGGCACGGCTCATTAAAGTGATTAATACTGCATGGGCTTAAAATCAGAGCCAGGCAACATGGATGCTAGCAGCTAAAGAAATGCTACATTAATCTGTCTTTCTCACAGTGTAAAAAGCTGCCAATCAGAATGAATAATTAAAATATGGGTCAGTGGTAAGTGCTTGAGTGGCTTTCCCAATAGGATGGCAGGGTTTATCCTGAGTGGAGGATATATCACCCCACAATCCTTCATTCTGTAATAACATAAAGAGTAGGCACTCATATATTCTGGGATTTTATATCAGCCACGCTTTGAATGATTCTATGATATTTAGCATTATCTCCCAGAAAAGGCAGAGAGAGAATTTGTTTCTTTTGTTTCACCACAAGATGGATTGTTGGCTGGTATTTTAAGGTTAAAGAGAGGAAGAAAGAGGAAAATTGAGAAGAGGGAACTAAAAAGAAAGAAAAGAACACTACTGTATCTATTTGTAGTATATTGTTTTAATGACAGGGTTTATTCTGTGTTTTCACACTTTGGCTGCAATGTGGAAATTACGCATTGGAAATCTCATTAACTACATTCGCTGTGTGTTGACATTTCATTTGCATCAGGCAAGCCACACCACATTGTGGATTTCACACTCCATCCATCTCATTTCCTTCTCAGATATGTCTGTTGGCTCAAAAGGAAATAATGTATAACAATAATTTCCTGAGTCATTTATTAATGCACAAACAAAACCACCAATTATAACGCCATCTTTTTTTTTTTCATTTGTTCTCCCTCTCTCTCTCTCTCTCTCTCTCTCTCTCTCTCTCTCTCTCTCGCTCTCTCTCTCGCACGCACACACACACTCTCTCAAAATAATTATTTGGTTTAAGTTTGATGTCGTTTTCTACACGTTTTTGCATTTAATTATTGATTAACCCTTTGTCTGGATTGGGGTCTGAGAGATGCTATAAATTTTTTTTACATTTTCAAAGAATTTCTGATTGGCGAACACATGCTAGCAGTACATTCATTCCAGTTGTTGACATTGATTTACTTTATTTTTACAATGTGTTTTTTGCTGATTCATATTGACTCCATACAAAAACAAGGTTACTATACTCACTGAGCACTTTATTTGGAAAACGATGGTCGTAATAAATTGAGTGAAGTGGTCTTCTGCTGTTGTAGCTCATCCGCCTCAAGATACAATGTGTTGTGCATTCTGAGATGCTATTCTGCTCACTACAATTGTACAGAGTGGTTATCTGAGTTACCATATCCTTTCTGTTAACTCAAACCAGTCTGGACATTCTCTGTTGACCTCTCACATCAACAACACATTTCCATCCACAGAACTGCTGCTCACTGGATGTTTTTTTTTTTTTTTTTTTTACCATTATGAGTAAACTCTAGAGACTGTTGTGTGTGAAAATCCCAGGAGAACCGAAGATACAGAAATAATCAATCAAGCCCATCTGGCACCAACAATCATGCCAAAGTCTAAATCACTGAGATCACATTTTTCCCCATTCTGATGGGTGATGTGAACATTAACTGAAGCTCCTGACTAATATCTGCATGATTTTATGCATTGCACTGCTGCCACATGATTGGTTGATTAGATAATCACATGAATAATTAGGTGTACAGATGTTCCTAATAAAGTTCTTAGTGAGTTTATACTGGATAAACATCACCTTTCATGCCTGTCCATGCCTATTTTGTGATAAAACAGAGGGATAACACTTCAATAACATCCATCCTGGCCTCATATAATCAAGATACTATACTATACTATATCATTGTAACACAGATCAAGTTCACAGGCAAGGAAGAGGCGAGAAACCGGCTTAACATGGGGTCATCCCCATCAACCTGGACGAGGGAGGGGGCAAGGGGAGGGAAACAACAACAATTAAAAATGGGGGGGAGGTCCTTCCTGCACTGGGCAGTACCTCCCCTCCCACAAACACCATCATTTAAAAAAGAGGGAAAAGGCCAACGCAGAGCGGCAGTGAGAGAGAGAGGAGAGAGAGATAAAAAAAAAAAAAATTACTCGTCGGTTCTCCGATACACCGCAGCTTGTTCCTCAGCCACTCCTCCACCCTCTACCGAACGGCAGCCGCGCCTCTCCGGGCGGATCCGAGGCAGTCCTCAGCCCCTGGCGGACGGAACGCCCCGCCGCATTTTTGGGGAGCCGAAGGGGACTCCCCCCGCACCTGGCAGCGGTTCTCCCGCTCCAGGCAGTCGGTCGCGATCCCCTCCCCGCTTGCGGCTGGCGGTCTTCCCTCGACCCCTCCGCGTTTCAGCGGCTGGTAGGGGCATCCTCCGCCCCTGGCAGCGGCCCTGACCGCTCCAGGTGGTCGGCTATAGGAGCCCCTTCTCCCCTCGCGGTCGGCGGCCATTCCTCCGCGTCCAGGCGGCTGGGCTCCTCGTCCCCCGGCAGATGGCCGCGGCTGCTTCTTTGGGGTAGTGGCGAGAACTCCGCTACGGCGTATCCCTCTTCCCTCCCGGGTTTCGGCACCAATGTAACACAGTTCAAGTTCACGGGCAAGGAAGATGCGAGAAATCGGCTTAAAATATAAACTAAAGGTTTAATGGAGAACTCAAAAGACTAACACATAAGACGACGGACATGTCCTTGAACGATCTCTCTCTCCCGCACGTCATCCGCGAGTGGCCTTTATCCCTTTTGACGGCTTGATCAGCCTAATACGGAACCGGGCGTGCGTAATCACGCCCCGGTCCCGCCCTCCACCATGCCACATTCCTTTTTTCGTGGCTCAATGTACATATCGTGACAGTTTCCTAAACACTAGAGTCGCTACAAAAACAATTATTATTCATTGTCAAAATAAATCACAGTTATAACAGCAGATTATTAGTTCATATACAATTACTTTTCATTGAGTTCCTCACACAATGCTATCTAATGATATCAATACAATTTTACTACAGCACATAACTTGTAAGGTGATGCATTTTAAAGTTTGCATTACAAAGCTATCTATATTTATAAGCTTATTCGAGTTTGGTCAAATTGCATTGGTATGAGTCAACAAGAGCATGTGAGATGACACGTGAGTCACTAAATTACACTATAGGTTAGGTTTAGGTTTAAGGTTTATGGTAGAGAGGTAGAATCTTTTGATTTAAAACTCATTAAAGCATTAAACTCAAAAATCTGTTTAGTAGAACTTTTAACTTGCTTTGAGTGCCATACAGCAAAGCAATAAGCGAAACGAACCACGCAATGTCATTTTGCAAAAATGTCACCACAGTCACTTAGTTTCTGTAGTTCAGAGGAACATACAGTATAAAGCAAATTTTAAGTGGAAAAATCATAGGTTAATATCAAAATTACAGCCGAAAATTGTAACCAAAAATGTGGATATACATACACACTCTAGTTGTGAACACATCATACCATTCAACTGTTTAGAGGACAAGCCACCCTCAACAACATAGGGTGTTGTTGTTTTGAATTCACAAGAAAAAGTTCTGGATGCCTGTGATTACTGTACAGAATGCAGCAAGAGCGACACTCAGCCTGACATGAGTTGCACTTGTTTGTGCCCTGGCTTTTGCTGCCCTATATGACTTGTAAACAAGTCACGCTCTGGATTCAAATCAGTGGTGCAGACGGCATGCTCATCTGACAGTGCATGTGATGTGTGCCTTTGCTCACCAGCCCCCCATTCATTTCATATGAGAAAATTACTTCATCCTCACCTCTGCTGTATAGCACTTCAATGCACCAGGGCTTAGAACAATATGAATCTGTTACTAATGAATGCAAGTTGGTGATGCACTCACTCCCTCAAATGGAACATGTGCCAAAATAACAGTTGGACATTGAAAATCTTAAAGAGTTTATGATTTTACGTGTTCCACATGCAAATTGTGAATGCGTGTGATGGCAAGCTGAATCAGTCATGAATTTAAGGCTGACATATCTGGTCAGTAAAGGAGGGAACATTTTGAACAAGCATTAAAATTAGATTAGAAAGTAAGATTGAGATGAAGAAAGGGGGACAAAGAGAGAGAGAAAAAGAGAGATAGAGGACTCAATTAAAATGACAAAAGACAGTTTTGAAAAGAGAGAAAAAGTGAGAAAGAGGGAGGTAGAAGTCTATTTTAAAATGAGAGAGAGTGACATAGTGTTAAAGAGAGAGATATCACAGGGCAAATACCATGTTCTCTGCATATTCTGCCCTCTTTTTCAGGGGTGATCTGCCACTACCATCTGGAACTTTCTCTTTCGGCACATAACCAAATCTCTTCCTCTCTCTCTGTGTAAAAGCATGCAGATTCCATTCGGAGTGGAACGAATGGGATTTCAGTAGTCTTTGATCTTTATTTTCAGACGATGCCATCCGCATGTGCAGGCATTGGTGAGAGTGCATGTCAACAAGCGCCAGGCATTAAACCTGAAATGAGAGTAATTATGCAGTAAGACCACATACACGTGAGCATCATAAAACTTTAATCATGAAGGTTATATTTAAATGCCATTACAGAGATGTAAATTGTGCACTAAACAGGCTGATAGACAAGATGTGCCATTATTACATGGGGATACTGATCAGACTTATAAAATTATATCATTTTCAGAAAACTTTTTTTGCTAATCATTTATATTCAACCTACAAAAAGGAAACAAAGGCAGCATAAAAGTAATCCATACAACTCATGTGGTTTAATCCATGTCTTCTTAAGCGATTTGATCACTTTGTGTGAGAAACAGACTAAAAGTGTATGTCCTTTTGTCAATATACATCTTGACATCCCCAGTCTCCTTGGCACATTCATGAGAGAAGCTTGCTTCTTGCGCTTGACGCATGTGCAGAGAGCTGTATACATACCAGGCTCAGTGTTGCCAGGTTTTGTATAGGTTAGTTTAAAATGAATGAGTCATAGGTTGAGTTTTTTGGGATAATGTACCACGGTATTTTAAAGGTTGATGATAAACACTAGAAAATGATAATGTAACATTTTCGACATGGATTAAACAGAACAGGTTGTATGGATTACTTTAATGCTGCCTTTACGTCCTTTTTGGAGCATGAAAGTTTACAAAAACACATCATACACCTGGTATCACACAAATATCTATGTGTTATAAGTAAGAAAGTTGTATGGGTTTGAATTAAATCTTTGGGGTGAACTGCTCCTTTAACCAATGCACTGATTGTGAACATACTATGAGACATATCATGGGGAAAAATAAGTTAATCACACAGCCACTGAATACATTTTGATACTCTTTACAGGCCAGGATAGTGTGAAGGATTTTTTTCCATTTCATTGACTTTGCCACAGCTTGTGTCCTATGCAATATCAATTACTTCTCAGGTGTGCGAGGTTAGTTGATTGTAAATGGTGAGACAAATAAATTTGAACTAATATTCGCAATGTACTGTAATTGTCAAGTATTGTATTTATGCAACCAGTTGGAATTCAATGGTTGTATTAATTACAGCCTTTATAATGCTTTAACAAATAATGAATAAAATATAATAAAATAAATGATCATGTTGCTTTTAACAAGTCCTACATCACTACCCATAACTTGCTGTTCTGAGATAAAGAATGGTTGCAGAAGAGAAAGCATCCAAAGAGGGAAATTTTTTGCTTTGGTTTTCATCTGCATCTCTCTTTCTGATACATTACATTTCTTTTTCTAATCTCAAGTGTCTTTAAGATGCCCTCCTTTTCTCTGTACCATCTCCACCTCCCACCCATTCTCTCCCTCCCCAGTTGGGCCGCTCTGTTTCCTGCGTCCCACTTACTCAATCGCCATAGCGATTTGCGTCCTTGCACTCAATAAGGGGATCTTCTGGGTTCAGATACACATCAAGAGACAAATTAGGAAAGGGAATTAGGGTTTAATTCTAAAATGTTGTGTTTTGTGTGTATATGCAAAAGTTAGCATGAGTGTGTGTGTGTATATCCGAAAAACTGGTTAAGTGGGAGGAGTGTGTATGTGTGTGTGAAAAGTGTAAAGTCTTCACAATCACAATTAATAAGCAAATGAATGTAAAAAAAAAAGCAAACACAAAAAAAAAAATTGAATTTTACATTAAGTGTGCACCCAACCAGTACAAAAAAAGTCAGTCCCACTTTATATTAGGTGTCTTTAACTATTATTTACTAACATTTAAATACATATAATACAATGCAATTGTGATCCATCTGCAGTGCTCTGTTGTCCCATATCGCTTCCCATTAAGCAGGGCTCGCCACTGGGAACATGGACAATTATAAAAGCGCGTCTTACAACACACGCAGAGTTGTGAGGGAGGCAAAGTAGCACTACGGGAAGAAATTGGAGTCACAGTTTTAACAGGGTGACTCTGTGCCAGGGACTGAAAAAGATAACGGTCTATAAAACACCATCCCCGAAATTCGCTTCTCTTGCAGACGAGCTGAACACTTTTTATGCTCCCTTCATGTCTGCAGTTTAGTGCGCTAATGACGCTGACAGCACCAACAGTGATAATGGCTGCTTGTATGCAGACAGAATTAATGCTGGAAAAGCGTTCACCATCACAGAGTGTGACGTGTGAAAGCCTTTCCAGGGACTGAACATCAGGAAGGTAGCAGGACAAGATAGAATCTCAGATCGGGTCTTCAGAGCTTGCGCTGACCAGCTAGCACCAGTGTTCACAGAGATATTTAAGCTCTCCCTGGAACAGTCAGTAATTCCAACCTGCTTTAATCAGTCCATCATTGTTCCTGTCCTGAAGAAACCCCAACATTCCTGCCTTAATGGCTATCGTCCTGTAGCACTGACCTCAATTGTGATGACGTGCTTTGAAAGACTGGTCATAGACTTCATCACCTCCTCACTACCTGACACACTGGATAACTTACAGTTTATTTACCATCCAAATCACTCAATGAACAATGCCATCACACATCTCCTCCGCACAGTCCTAGATCATCTGGACAAGAGGAACGGAAATTATGTTAAAATGCTGTTTGTTGATTACAGTTTTTAATACTATAATTCCCTCTAAACTCACCACCAAGTTGGAGGACCTAGGATTTAGCAAATCTTTGTGTCAGTGGATCTCCAACTTCCTGACTGACAAGCCACAAGCAGTAAGGGTGGACAAAGATGTCTCAACCCCCACCCAACGCCCCCACCCTAAGCACAGGGTTGTGTTCTAAGCCCCCTGCTGTACTCATTGTACACTTATGGATGTGTGGCAACTTCCAGCTCCACCGCCATTGTCATGTTTGCTGACGAAACTGTTGTGGTGGACCTGATCTCTGATAATGATGAGAGGGCCTATCTGCAGGAGATCAAAGGTCTGGAGGACTGGTGCCAAGAGAACAACCTCCTTTTGAATGTCAGCAAGACACAGGAGCTGATAGTGGACTTCAGCACAAAGCTGGCGATGAACTACCACCCCATTATGATCACAGTGGAGAGAGTGGAGAGTTTCCATTATATTGAAATACACATCTCACACAATCTGTCATGGACCTGCCACATTAACTCCATGGTAAAGAAGGCCCATCAGCGTCTTTACCACCTCAGGCACTTAAAGGACTTTAAACTGCCCTCTATGTTGCTAAAAAACTTTTACACCTGCACCACTGAGAATATCCTGACAGGAAACATCACAGCCTATCTACAAAACAAGATAGACTAGCTCTACAAAGAGTGGTGCGATCAGCTGAGCGCATCACCCACATCACATCCCTGACCTGCAGTCCATCTACAGCAAATGATGCTGGACCAAAGCCAGGAATATCATGAGAGACCTCAGCCATCTTAATAATGGACTCTTTTCTTTGTTGCAGTCAGGGAAATGCTTCTGCTCCCTGATGGCCAAAACAGAGAGAATGAGAAGGAGCTTCTTTCCCCAGGCCATCCGTGTCCTGAAACAAGGACAACACTAAGACTAGGATCACTATTCAACACCACACACTTGAAGCAATATTACACTCCGCATTATCATATTATTATATTATCATTATTATACATCTACAACATCACATCTAGAACATCAGCCTGTTGCAGGTCAACATTACTGCACAATGGCACTTTACCTTGCACAATGCACATATTGCCTGTCAAACTGTTGCTGCTACCACCTCTACATTTGTAACTTTGCACTAATTCATACTAATTCATACTTTGTGCATACAGTATATTTATTCTATTGTATTGTGTATTGTTGTAAATTGTGTTTTTTGTACTTCTATTTCTACTCTATCTAACTATATATATATATATATATATATATATATATATATATATATATATATATATATATATATATCATGAATTTCACTACACGTAGTGTTGTCTGGTTATGTATGTGACCAATAAAACATGAAACTATTGTTGAGTAACGATATGTTGTTCTGCAAAATTCTCACAAGATTCACATATGTTGCTACTGAGGTTGAGGCATGGATATGTTTAGGGTAGGGGTTGGGTTAGGGTTAGATTTAGGATTAGGATTAGGGGTAAGGTTAACAGTGTAACTACAGAAGTAATTAAATGCTGGTGCATTAAATGTAAGTACAAAGCAACAACACAAAAATGTACATGACAAGTGCACTGTATCAAATGCTTAAGTACAGTGGTTAAAGACACCTAATATAAACGGGGTCCAAAAAGCTTATTTTACAAATGCTTACTTTAGTTTCTAACTTGTGTAGTTTTGTCAGTGTTTGATAAGTAAGGACTACAGATACTTGCAAGAAAGTTGGCATTTACCAAAGTTGGCTAAATTTTACTAAAAACAATACTCCCTGCTCAAAGAACAGAAAATATATTGTATTTTGAATGCTGGCACACAACATGGTGATAGGTTTGTGTTTAGTATCATAGTCACCAAGACTTTTTTGTTTTACCAGCATTAGAAGCTTTTCCCCTTCCCTTTTAAAAGTTGATTAGCCTATTTATTTTGCTACCCTATAACTATACACAATTATTTCATGCATTTTATTATTATAATTTAGCATTGTTTTTTTCCTGCTATCTGCAACTCAATAAGGGTAGACCTGTGACCATTGTTTAGTTGAGTACCACAATAGGCCTAACTGAAAGTAAAGAGATCAGTAACACACAGCTTTATGTGCAGAACTGACAATGGTGCCGTTAGCCTGATATTGTACTGCAGCCTCTGATCTATGTGTACTGTCATACAGATTCCATTGTCCGTTAAACTCCCCAAGTACTTCCAACCAGGGCACGTAAATCCTTGAAAATGTTTTAGAGTGGAGGCAGAACTGAAGAGGCTTTGATTTGCTCAGAGTGGAGTTTTGGATGTCTGGTGCTAAATTCACTGGAGTGGTGCTTAGATCAGGAGAGCTAGGGGAGAGAGAATACATGCAGAAGAGAGGGGGCACAGCAATTCAGAGCACCCCCATGCTTAATTGGCCCTGCCTTCATTTGACACACATCAAGTATTAGGTTAAGTACCTTTTATGGATAATTGGAAAGTGTAAATTGACTGTAATTGTGGCTGCCATGGCTATTATGTCCATTTGTAACCTCACTTAAGCAAATTCATTCAAAGAGACTACCGATTATTCTTTCTTTCTTCACTGTATTCGCCCAGGAAAGAAAAAAAAAGTATTTGTTTGCAGATTTGTAACATAGTTTGTCTTTTATATTTTTTTTAGATAGAAAGAGAGAAAGAACATGTGTGTGTGTGAGGTAAGAGCTCTCAAACTAAATTAATGGTGAAATGCCATGGCCTGAGTGTTTCTTAGTAATAGATTACTAAGAGTTAACTAGAGTTAACTCCTACCTGTCAGATGTTAAGAAAAGTGCTTATCATTCATGAACTAAATTGGGAGTAAATTGTTCCTTACAGACATAACCCCAAGGAATGTATGCTTCCAAATAATAGGCGTAAGTAGGAACATGAGATTATTTAGCAACTAATTTAACTATTTTTATGTACAAAATGTAAAAAAAAAAAAATAACCCCATGTAAAACAGTTCATTTTCACGGGCAAGGAAGAGGCGAGAAACCGGCTTGACATATAAATTATAGTTTTAATGGAGAACTCAAAATACAAACACATAAGACAACGGACATGTCCGTGAACGATCTCTCTCTCTGGACTGGAGGCACTGGTGCTCTTTTATGCCGCTCTCCCCGTACTCACTGAAATTAGAGACAGGTGTTAGACATAATTTAGCTCAGGTGCAAGCGCCCTTACCACTTTCCCTATCCGGACGGGCGCTTGACCACGCCCCCGCTGCCACACCCCTTCAAATCCAAAATTAGATTTATAGCCTCAATTTAAGCAGTAGGGTATAGAGGCTGTGCTATATTGAGAATATAGTCATGGCTTTTGGTCATGGTCATGCACAATGTGCAGGAGAGTGTCTGAAACCCCTTCACCCGTGACTATACTGACAATATACCATGGTCCCAAGTGCCTCATTGCTTTTTATATATATATATATATATATATATATATATATATATATATATATATATATATATATATATATATATATATATATATATATATATATATATATAGAGAGAGAGAGAGAGAGAGAGAGAGAGAGAGAGAGAGATAACATTTTTATGTAATACATTTTTTTAGGCAAATTTATAAACCCTGAAATAGCAGAATGTTACTATGCAACACAAATACTGAGGGTTATGGACCACTATAGGCGCTGCACAGTGATATAGTGCCAACAGGTTTTTTGCATTATAACTGTTGATAGATTGTGGATTGTGGAGCTGCAATGCTGTTTTGACCAGCACCCAGGACTGGAACTGGAATATCCATTTTTATAACATTAAATAAAACATTGACCCAGGATTAAAAAAAAGTAACTGTGACATATTTAAAAAAAAAAAAAATTATTTATGGCCCTTGCTGGTAAAAGAGAAAGATTGATTAT
The DNA here is from genome assembly GCA_032164185.1 of Moxostoma hubbsi. NCBI lineage: Eukaryota > Metazoa > Chordata > Actinopteri > Cypriniformes > Catostomidae > Moxostoma > Moxostoma hubbsi. The sequence continues at coordinate 24,084,778 of JAVLUX010000025.1, forward strand.
ACTTCTAGATTATAGCTGTCCTGTTTTAGATCTAGTTGAAGAAAATGTTATGGAAATCATAACATCAATTAACAACTAAAAGGCTCAATATAGTATATATATGGGATTGATTCTAATTTAATTAGGAGGAATACTATATCACATCGTGCTCCAATTACAAGGATGATAAATCGATTGTAGAGCAGAGGAGGGCGGGGACGGGCTGGAACAATGCACGCCCGGTCCGACAAATTCTCATTGGCCTTTTCTCAAGTTCAGTGGTCAACGAGGCCTTCAAGAAAGTCCCCTAGTGTCGCTTCATTCGACACAACGTCAAAGTGAGCGACAGACGGGGAACTATAATATAAGCGAAGATGGTCGCAAATCAATTAATAACACATTTACCATTATCCACCGCACCCTATGCAGATATGATCATATAAAAATTCTACAGAATCTGCTAACTGTTATTTTGTGGAAGAAAGTGACTGATGATGTATTTATAGATTTGCAGAAAGCTTTGATAAAGTAAATCATGATATTCTGCTGTCTAAATTATCAAAACATAATATATAATATACAATCAGCCAATTGTGTGGCAGAAGTGAAATGCATAAAATCATGCTTATATAGCTCAGGAGCTTCAGTTAATGCTTACATCAACCATCAGAATGGGGAAAAATGTGATCTCAGTGATTTCGACCGTGTCATGATTGTTGGTGCCAGAGAGGCAGGTTTGGGCATTTCTGTAACTGCTGCGCTCCTGGGAAGAGTTTACTCAAAATGATGCCAAACATAATAAAAAAATCCAGTGAGCGGCAGTTCTTTTCGGACTGAAATTACTTGATGATGAGAGAGGTCAACGTAGAGAAAAGCTACAGTAACTCAGATAACCTGTACAATTGTAGTGAGCAGAATGGCATCTCAGAAGCACAACATCTTGAACCTTGAGGCAGATGGGCTACAACAGCAGAAGACCATGTCAGGCATTTTATTTGGACCATACATTAGTATTCCAAATAAAGTGCTCAGTGAGTGTAGATAATTTGTAAATACTGTATATGAAGCTATTCATTGCTAATTGTTTTTGTAATTTTAGGAGAAGCCACGCTCCCTGTGTAATTTAAAAGAAATTGCCACTGTCTCATTGATTTAAAAAGACTGGTATATTGATCAGCAACAACTGCCTGTAAATGTTTGTATAAAGACTGAGATGACATGTATTGGGTAATGACACCTCTGTCCATTGTGGAATTAGCCATGATGTTTCTTCCCAAATGGGTTTTTGACCTTGCTCTTCATTTCTCATTAAAAAAAAAAAAAAAAACTCTTGCTGCTCTCTTTAGATCTGAATCAACAGGAGATACTTTTTTAAATAATCAAGAGAGGGGAGTTATTAATGTGTACCCATCAGCATTTTTGAGGGCCATCAGCCTCCTGCCTCAAAGCAGTCTGCAGCCACAATTAAGCTAGGTCAAAAAACAAACAACAGCCATTCAGTATCCATCGAGTCTGCCTCTGAAGGACATTGAGAAAAATACTGTCCACCATAATATTTAATTTGTCATCTGTTTGACTTCAGTGACTGCATTTTTTCTTTTGTCTTTAGCTTGTGAATAGTGCCATATCTCTTGCACTCACTTCCAAACTCTTTTTGAAGGTTAATCTCACACGCACGCATGCACCCCCCCCCCCCCCCCCCCCACACACACACATACACACACCACACACACACACAAACTGTGAGTGGTGTGACAAAATTGAGATATCATGTAGGGATGGCTGATCCTCAAAGAGGTACTGAGGGGCTTTTAAAATAGGACAATAAAAGCGGATCAGTGGAGCCGCCCAGAGAGAAGTGAGACTTTATCTGTGAACATCATCACAACATACAGTACATACATCCTCTCACACTCATTCACACATTCTCTCTCTCTCTCTCTCTCTCTCTCTCTCTCTCTCTCTCTCTCTCTCTCTCACACACACGCGTGCACACACACACACACACACACACACACACATTGAAGTGGATTTTAAGAATCCGAAGGACATACTTTTCAAATGGTGTTCTCACACTGATACACGCAAATTCGCACACATTTTAATACTCTTTTCTTATCCAGCTACACCAGCCAACATCTGATTCTTGCCAAATGCATACTTATACTTCAAGATACTGCCTTAATTTAAAGAGAATTTGAGATAAATATACAAAAACACACAGTAATGCTTTGATTCTTTGGCCAAGATGACCCCACGTCATATACAATGCCCACGGCCCTTAAGTTGAAATTGATATACTGTATTTTGTGTGCAAGCTAATGTATTTTTATTGATCACATTCATGCTGCCAGAATCAGCTATTATTGACTTTTCCTCCTCTTTTGCCAGACATGGGATCATACACCCAATCAATAATGAGTAAACATGTATGTAATTCAACTATCATAAGCAGATCTGAGTGGTTGCAGTTTGTGTATGAGTATCATTTTTTGTCTTATTAATATTAATATAGCACTGCCATTATGATGGAGATGTTATGCAGTTGTAAAAGAAAACCAATCACAACATGTTCCTACATGATTAATTCTGTAATTTATTTATTCTGTTTATGCCTGTTTTGTCATGAGCGGAGCAAATAAAAGCAATTAAAATAGAAAGACAAAAACAAAGACACAAAGGAAAAGGAAATTAAAGAGATTGTTGAATCAAAGATCATGTACTCACCCTTAAATAATTCCAAACCAGCATCATTTTCTTTAATCTGTAAAACACAAATTGAGAAGTTTAGTTGAAACTTGATGCTGCTTTTAATTCCATACATTGAAAGTGAATGGTGACAAGAGGCTGTCAAAATTAAAAAATGACAAAAAGCTCCATAAAACTTGTGCATATGATGCTGCTTTTCTATCTTCCAAATCTTCTAAAGTCATAGGCTTGCTTTGTGTGAGGAAAATAAATGTATGCATCTGCAGCTCTCAAATCTCATTCACATTCATTATATTTAAATGTAGCACATTAAAAGGTGTAACCAGGTTTGATGTTAATTATGGACATCATTACTTCTTGTGTGTTTCATACAATACATTATCATAACTTTAAAAAAAGCGCATAATCAAATTGCGTGAATGAGATTTGAGAACTACAATAAAAAGGAAGATTTCTGTTGAAAAGTAACTTCAAATTTAGGTCAAATTCCTCACACCAGGCTATCCCATGGCTTAAGATGACATGTAATATAGTTTGAAAACAACTTGTCAGGCCCTGGTCACCTTTCACTTTCATTGTATGGAAAAGAGCAGCATAAACACCCTGCCCATAAAAAAAAAAAAAAAAGGTTTGGTCTATGGAAGAAGGAAAGTCATATGGGTTTGTAATTACATGAGGGTGAGTAAATGTGGCAATTTTCCTTTTTGGGTGAACTATCCCTTTAAGTTTAATAAATAAATGAGTATGAATAAAATAATACAATTATTGGGAGTATGTTTGTCATGCAGGTGATGTGAAGCAGATGTTTTCCACTCCTCAGCTCAATCAAGATTATCATACATGACACTTAGATCCCTGCACACACACACATTCACAAATGTTATATTGATATTCAAGCGATTTTCACACATCATTAACTTGCAAACTACCTCAGTAACATGCACTTTTATCGGATAAGACAAACCATGATCACAAGTCCACTCAGCATGATGGAATGTGGCAGTATTCGCTCACCCAACAGTCCCGTTTGTGACAGTCTCAGTTTGCAAGCACCAAACTGCCCATTCAATGTGTGCAGAGCAATAACACAACCAACAAATAACAGCACAAATGCACTTGAGCGCCTTAGGCAAAGAGTGCTTATCTGGGGCTTCAGGAGATAGGAGTTAACTTTGCTTGATGTTAGGAGGAGCCCAGCTACTTTATCTCTCTTATGCATTCGTCTCCCCGTGTCGCTTCAACAAGCATCATTTTAAGATAATTACAGACAGTTAATTCGATATGTGCATTTGCATGCTCTGCCAGTCTGAGGACCCTTATCTAGTCTCACCGCCAGGGAGAGTGAGGATAGTGGATTTATATAGAGACCCTGACTGTGCTTGTAACAAAATGAGCTAAATGTCCTCGAAGACAAGAGCATGCATATGTGTATGTGTGTGTGTGTGCATATAGATTTGCTCATAAGCACATCTGTGATCTTTCACACTAAATTTGCAAATCGAGTCATGATAGATTTTTGTGTGACAAAGTGATAAACCCAATATAGTCCATGTTAATCTGAGTTATTGTCCAAACCAGCCACAATCATGACAAATATTGAATGATAATTTTGTTGAACTCTTGGTTTTAGCCCCAGCCTTAGTTAAATGAGTCTGAAATCCTGCTACACATAGCTATAAATGAAAATACAAATATGTTCTGATTGGCTGTGATTTAATCAAAAAAATATTGGCATTGCTACAAACCTGTCATGCCCTGCCTTGTTAGGACACATGTTAGAGACATATGACCTGTCTTAGAAGTAAATAAATTGTACCAGATATATTACGTTCAATGAGTTTTATGCTCTGGTAAAAGTACACTGAGGAAGGTTTTTTGGCAGAAACTTTTGTTTTAAATCCACTGCTTATAAAAACAATTTCAGAGTGCAGACCTTCTTTTATGCTTAGGTAAAAGGAAATCTAGTCAATCAGTTGCCGAAAGCATATTGTTTCAGGGTGTAAAAATGCATCAATGCATCTTGGTGCATCGATCTATCAAATACATTTTGATGCATTGATTACAGAATATAAGAATCGATTATCATTACTATATCACTACCCAACAGTGACAGTGTCATACTAAACAAAGCTTTTCGCAACAAACACAGAGGAGCATGTGAGATTGAAGTGAAAGAAAGCGCACTTTGAAATAAAGAAAGTTTATGCTACCGAGTTCACCCTAAGAACATACGTAAGACAAAATGGATAGAAGGATGCTGCTGAGTTTCACTTTCTGTGTCATTATTAAAAATGATTTGCATCCTGTGACCAAAGTATTATGGTATATTATGTTAATATTACTTTTGTATCTCCATAAAATTTGTTATTTCTCCATAAAACAGTTTAAGCACGAACAGAACAGAAATCAGTCACTCGTTCATTCATTCTCTTTATAGTGAATGTCACAGAATAGGGAGTGAAAATAAAAAAGTGTATTACTGCCTTAACACTGTTAATAGATTGTTTTTCATTCTATGACCATGTTTGATTTAAAGATGGATCTTATCTGCCTGCACATGACATTTCATCTGTAATTATTGGTACAATAAATTTAACGTTACATTATATTTAAATCTATTACACTTATTTCATGGTTTTCCATTCATTCATTATATTCTCCTTTATTCATATTGAATATCTGTTATGCATGTAACATGTCAATATGTACCCCCATTATGACTATGTGTAAGATATTCGTGTTTATAATGCATATCATGTAATACTTTTTTTGTTAATATACACAGCTACACATATAGGCTAAAATTGGTCCTAAAGGCATCTTTGAGTCTAGTACTCAAGTCAAGTGCATTTTTATGCTGTCTAAATTAGGATTGTTCAGTAAAAGCTGAATCCTTTTTTGGCACACTTAAAAAAATAATAATAATAAATTCTGCCTGCTTGTTAGCACACCCGCCTCCAATGCCGGTTTGAGTCCCATACGGAGAGTGAAGAACAGGAGCATCACAATGGTGCCGTGAACCAGATGGGAGTGAGAACTGGGGGTGAGTGTAACAGGAGCCAGCTGATAGATAGCTGTACAATGTGTTTAAACCTCACTCTCCTGACCTTAAGCGGTGCACTAGGGATTGGCGCTAGAGCCTTTAGCCTCCTTGTTAGCACACCCGCCTCCCATGCCGGAGACGTCAGTTCGAGTCCAGTACGGTGTGGGAAGAACAGGAGGGTCACAATGGTGTGTTGGCCGGGAAGGGAGTGAGGTTCAGGGGGGTGAGTGTAATGGTGGCCAGCTGATAGATAGCTGTGCAGTGTGTATAAACCTCACTCTCCTGAAATCAAGAGGTGCACTATCGACTGACACTAGAGGCTGTAGCCTTTAGTCTCCTTGTTAGCACACCCGCCTCCCATGCCTTAGATGCTGTTTCGAGTCCCATACTGAGTGGGTAGAACAAGCGCGTCACATAAAGAATCGTAATCGAATCGTTGCAGAGCGAATCGTTACACCTCTAATAATGTTAGAATTATTATTTATTTAATTTTTGATGAACTGCATAAAAAATTTAAATCAAGGTTGCAAGATCGACAAAACACCTGGTCTCACAGACAAGGGTTATGTACATATTGGCAAAAATTTTTTTTTATGTGGCTTATTGTACATACAGTTGAAGTCAGAAGTTTACATACACTTAGGTTAAAATCACTAAAACTAATTTTTTACCACTCCACAGATTTAATATTAGCAAACTATAGTTTGGCAAGTCTGGACATCTATTTTGTGCATGACACAAGTAATTTTTCCAACAGTTGCATGCAGACAGATTGTTTCAATTTTTTAACTGTGCCTTTAAGCAGCTTGGAAAATTCCAGAAAATGTTGTCAAACCTTTAGACAGTTAGCCATTTAGCTTCTGATAGGAGGTGTATTGAAATAGAGGTGTACCTGTGGATGTATTTTAAGGTCTACCTTCAAACTCAGTGCCTCTTTTTTTTGACATCATGGGAAAATTAAAAGGAATCAGCCAAGACCTTAGAAAACACCATGGGTTCCTAGAGGTGAATGTAGTTTGGTGCAAAAAGTGCAAATCATTCCCAGAACAACAGCAAAGGACCTTGTGAAGATGCTGGAGGAAACAGGTAGACAAGTATCTATATCCACAGTAAAACAAGTCCTATATCGAAATAACCTGGAAATAATCTGAAAGGATTCTCAGCCAGGAAGATTCCACTGCTCCAAAATCACCATAAAAAAGCCAGACTTCAGTTTGCAAGTCCACATAGGGACAAAGATCTTACTTTTTGGAGAAATGTCCTCTGGTCAATGAACTGTTTGGCCAGGAGTGTGTAGGAGTGCTTTGCTGCAGGAAGGACTAGTGTACTTCACATAAAAGATGGCATCATTGAAGCAACACCTCAAGACATCAGCCAGGAAGTTAACCAATTGGATATTCCAAATGGACAATGGCCCCAAGCTTGCATCCAAAGTTGTGGCAAAGTGGCTTAACCCTCTGGGGTCGACGGACACGCCAGTGCGTACTGCTGGATTATTTTCGTCGTTACAGCGGAAACAACATAAAATTCTTCGGCATTTTGGGGCATACAGATAAGTGTAAGACATCATTAGAGACTATAAAGGGTCTACTTTTATTTGTGTACACTCACAATAACAACAAAACCTTGTGCTTTTGTAAAATAAAGAAAATATAATGGGTGAGCTGTAAGCAGTCTCTGGGTTTGCGAACATATATCTGAAACACGTCACAAAAATTAACTGAAACTCAGTGAATACTTACCACACAAACATGAAACATATGTCTAAAGAAAGCTTAAAATGTCTACTTTTAAATAAAACAATTCAAATTTAAAACAAATATTCTCCTGCATACTAGCATATAGCTCCACAAGTTTAGTTAGGATTTCCATTTTATGTTTTGTATTATATTCATCTAGGATTGACAGTGTTCATTGCTGTTTGATTATAATAAATCTTGTTATATTATAATAAGTACTCCTAGTTGTTTTGTTTGGATATTGTGTTGAAGCCAGCCTCTGCCACGTCAAGAACTCCTGTATTACTTCAGGATCGTTAAATTGTTGTTGTTAGAAGCCAACTGTAACCAGATTACTGTTGGATTTGTATGGCAATAATTCGATTAGCTTCTTCCCCTTTTTGATTATCAATCAAAATACTCAATCTTCAGGGTAGAATTTTATGAGACTTGATCAGTCACCTACTATCATTTTTCTCTTGTAAAAGAGTGGTGCCCCGAGGATATAATTTAACGGATTAAATTATATTATTTAATTTAATTATTAATTATTAATTAATAAACATTAATTATTAATTAGATCTGATAGTAAAACTGATCTAAACAACCTGTGCGCCCTACAGTTGACATGCTATTTTATATAAACATGTACATATTTTACTGTGGGACTGTTTCCAGACTTGCCAGCCAGGATTCAAAGTATTGACATTTGAAATATGTCCTAATAAACAAGATTTAGTTACATGTAAATGTTGTTTCAGCTAAAGCAGGCATTTAAATTGTATGCTGTATGATATAAAAATGTTATGCTTTATGATATGTAATATGATATAAACATAATATGAATGTTTAGATTACATTTTATCTAGTGTTGCCTCATTATCATCAACAAAGCTTGTGCTTGCAAATATGTGTTCAGGTGTAAATGAGTAAAATGCACTTTAAATATGCCCATATTAGAAAATCAGCGTATTATTATGATTTCTGAAGGAACATGAGACACTGAAGACTGCAGTAATGATGCTGATAATTCAGCTTTGATCACAAATTGTATTTTACAATATATTCAAATAGAAAACTGTTATTTTAAATTGTAAAAATAGTTCAGAATATCACTGTTTTTACTGTATTTTGGATCAAATAAATGCAGCCTTGGTAAGCAGAAGAGACTTCTTTTAAACAGTAGTGTAGGTCTAAAATTAAGTAAAGTCTTTATGTAAAGAAAATGTATAGTCAGATTACTTCTTTTAACTTAAAACTTGATTTTGATCATTAAGTCTCCTCACATTCATTCCCTTTCTGTCACATTCCTCATTGATAGGCCCAGGGGAGGGGTCTCTTGTCTCCTCAGGTGTGAAATACATCCATATTCATGATAGTTCACACCTCGCATATGACCTTTCTAACACTAAAAGTGTCTTACAAAAGTTGAGTGATCAGGATGGTTTTCACATAATTTTGTAGCAAAAACTCTAGGCTACAAGATCCAGTTCTCAAAAGACTTGTGGACAAATGTTTAGAATGTGTTATGTGGCCTTGTTTCAATTACTTAAAAACATTTTTCTTTTCAAAAACCATGCATAAACGTTATTTTCTCAAAAATACAAACATGTACACACATGTTGCTCACATATTATTGTAGCCCAGTTTGTGCGGAATACAGTGTTATCAGATTTTAACCAATAATGTGTTTATAAGCAACTGAAAAAGCACAAATGTCAAGGCTTGTCAAAAATAATCCAGGGCCCAAAACACCCTCAGACCCCAGAGGGTTAAGGACAACAAAGTCAAGGTATTGGAATAGCCATCACAAAGCCCTGACCTCAATTCAATAGAACATATGTGGGCAGAACTAAAAAAGCATGTGCGAGCAAGGAAGCTAACAAACCTGACACAGTTGTACCAGTTCTGTCTGGAGGAATGGGCAAAAATTCCAGCATCTTATTGTGAGTAGCTTGTGGAAGGCTACTCAAAACGTTATGGCAATGCTACCAAATACTTACAAATTGTATGAACACTTCTGACCCACAAGGAATGTGATGAAAGAAATAAAAGCTGAAATAAATAATTCTCTCTATTTTAAGAATGTGAAATGTTAGAATAATAATAATAAAGTAACTGAACTAAGACAGGGAATGTTTTCCATGATTAAATGTCAGGAATTGTGAAAAACTGAGTTTAAATGTATTTGGCTAAGGTGAATGTAAACATCTGACTTCAACTGTATTGTGGCACTTTCGTGGTGAAATGAACGCTAGAGGTGCTACAGCAACAATGTATTTTATTCCCTTTCACACAAATCACAATTTAAAGGGCTTATTAACAGTTCATAAATACTTACATTTCATTACATTTCTCACACAATGCTATCTTATCACATAAAAAATGAGCATGGCTATAGTACATATGACTGTAACGATACATGTTAATGTTTGCATTACTTGACCAACTACATTTATATGCTTGTTCAAGCAATATTAAATTTGGTGGTAACTCAACTGATAGAGCGTTGCACTTGTGGTACAAAGGATCAGGAGCATGTGTGTCAAAAAGTGAGCTGAAAGTGTTATAGAAGCACCACTAAATGGCGTGCTTGCTTTGTAATTGTGTTTTTCATGACATGGTTAGGTGTAGGTTTAATGTTTTGGGTAGGGAGGTTGGTTCTGTTGATTTAAAAATTAAAAAAGCAATAAACTTAATCTGTTGTTTCTCAGTTGTTTGGAATATAACTCGATTTTAGCACATTACTGTGGACATTTAACCTCGGATCTGCCGAGAAAATGTAAGGAGCCATGTAATACCATTTTGCAAAAATGCCGCCAGTCACATTTAATGTAATCATGCATTTTGACCAAACAATGCACATTACTGAATTACAAAGGAATCTTTTTTCAATTATCATTCAATCGTACCACCAGCAGTGTTCTTGTTGAGTGAGGGAAACTAATATTTTTGAAGGTTGCAACAACGAATTTACACAATCTTTTTTAAATTTGTGGTAAATGATGGAAATGAAATCGCTGGAGGGGAATTCAAGAAAAATCAAAGGATATTATCTCCTGGGCATTAATGACTGTAGCTAACAGGTGTGTGTTTTTGTGAAAGTAGTTGTGTATGGTTTTCTCATCTTCTCTTTCCTCTCTGCTGGATGATAGAGGGGTCTCAGCTCTGAGAGGAGTAATTCAAACACCTGCTGTTCTGTACCAGCACATTTTGAAAAAACACCAGTACACACTGTTACACTATCAAAATTATCACACCCAAACTCTAAGTCGAACAAACCGTCACATGCACATTCTTGGCTTTGGAGTGGAGCATCCGGTCCACTATTTGAATGATCAAACATTGAGACCTGGTCTCATTTCTGCAGCACTGGCTGGCATCCCAGCCACACTCACCATGCTGCCAACTTCACTAATGAAGTCCGGTAATTAAGCGAGACCCTGAAGCCCGAGGGTCTGTGAGTGTGTGTGTATTAATATGTGTGCATAGGTTGAATGTTTCGACTCAAAGGTCTTTTTTCCTCCACTTCTCTTCAATAAAAACATGCCAATCCTTCCCAGCTCCAAGGCCTGTAATATTCCCAGACACTCCAAATTCCAAGAAAAAACACACTTCAAACTCTTTGACTCATCTCCTACCTCTTCTGTCTGAAGGCTACTCATGCATTGTCTAAACCTGCAGTGAAATCACGGACTCCACAGGGCCTTAGTCTTCACTCCAGCTTTCATTTCAGCCCGCTTCTTGATTACAGTCAGACTTCAGACTTCACCCTACAGTTATTGTGCTCTTCAGTGAGCTGGTACAGTGTGATTGCTGAGCATGTGTGTATCATGTACATTCTGATGCAAGGGAGCGTTTCCTCGGCGTGTCGGGGACTTCGGTGGCCTCTCGCGGTTCCGTCCGCATGTAATGAGCCAATGCTAATTATTCTCTGGAGACACAGTGCTAACCTTGGGCTCTCTCGAAAAAGGACTTCCATTAAACCCCTGCCAAGATTTACCACAGAGGGATTTGTGCGTATTAATGAGACAATAACACTACATTTGGTTAAGGGCCGAAGCTTTAGCAGTTGATACGTTTATGAGAGCACTGCCAAAGAAACAACAATTTGAGCAGACAGTAATTGAACCTAAAGAGATTAGAATAGGTCCATGAGGTGCAGAAAAAAGTTGTTTGGTACAGGACTATGCTGTAAAACCTGACACGGGCAAATTATTGTTAACTTGAGTTAATGGACACTTTTCAGAAATTGTGATGACGTGATTCCACATTATTTAGAAGTGCAATTCTAGCAAACTTATTAACAATATATATATACATTACAATGTATAATATACATTACCCTGGAATTTTTTAAATAGGGGTCTGCTGCGATGGGATTTCAATTCTATCATCTGAGGGAGTGATGGAAAACTCTCTCTCTCTCTCTCTCTCTCTCTCTCTCTCTCTGTATATATATGTCCTGGGAATGTTATAGTGCATTTGTCCCACAATGTCAGTTCCGCATTCCAAAACTGGAAATGTAAAAAGGATCAAAATGTAAAATTTTAAGAGAATTTAAACATCCAACTGTAAGGGAAACATTATTTCTTATTTGATGGCACTGCCCTTTCAAATAACACAGCTATGCCCGGGAAGGCATGAATATTCAACATATTTAGCTTGTCTTATCATGTGGAAGATGCATACATTGTAGAACACTGCAGTAGCCATAATAAAATGTGCACATTTATGCAGAGATATTAAAAATATATTTGCATAATTTCTCACAACTTCCTCATCTTGGCTTCTAATCAAGGACATATTGATGTATAGTTGATAAATTCCCAGAAGTTTGTGGAGATGAAGGGAAAGGACATTAGGTTGTCCATGATTCTATAATACAAGGCATAGATTTTATTAAAGTATTTGGCTCAGAGAGAAAACTGCCATTTAAGATTCATGTAATATTCAGGCCATTTAACTTTAGTTAAAATATTGTGACATTGCTTTGGATTTTCATATATATTAAATATTTAAAGAATTTTAGCTTAAGGCTACAACATAACAAAATGTGAAAATATAAAGGGGTCTGACTAATTTCTGCATCAGCCACAACATTAAAACCACTGACAAGTGAAGTGAATAATATAGAGTATCCCGTTAAAATGACACCTGTCAAGTGGTGGTATATTAGGCATTAAGTGAACATTCAGTTCTTGAATTTAATGTGTTGGAAGCAGGAAAAGTGTAAGAGAGAGAGCATCTCCAAAACGGCAGTTCCACTTCTGTCACTCACTCGACATTTTGTCGATGTAGTGAGAATAGGGGTCACTCTTGAGAACCTCGAACACCTCCCATTCTTTGAGAAAAGGCCAATGGGAATTGACGAGTAGAATTCGCATGCCACTCCCCCGGACATATGGGTATAAAAGGAGATGGAATGCCACTCCATTCAGATTTTTTCTTTGGAGCCAAGCTATCAGCGAGCTGAATACTACTGCTGTTCCATTCATCTCTTAAGAAGCGCATGCTGGATGGTGAATGATGGTGCATTTTCAGTAGATTTTGCCCCTGGGCGCTTTGACAGTACTAAAAGTGTGAATATTCCTGCTAAAGAATATATTTTCTCTATTAGAGCACACACATTGATATTGAATGTCTTTTTAAAGATGCATCTTTATAAAGATGCCTTTCCATCTTTGTGTGATTCCTGGATGAGGTCATTATCTCTCTGCTGCCGACGGCCACGGGCGTTGCCTCACGTGTCTGGGCAGCGATCACACTGAGGCAGCGTTTGTGGATGGTTCATGTTCTTATTGCAAGAATATGACCATGACAACGTTGTGGTCGCGGCTTTCCTTCTTCTGCTGTCCCCCAGCATGCTCGTTTGCTCCCGTCCGGTTCCGAAATGAGACCAGCCCGCCTCAAGGCCAGCATGGCGTCTCTGCGAGCAGGATGAGTCTTCGATCACTGCATAGGAGAGTGCACTGGCGATGTCGGACGCTAATGACTCGACTGGGCTGCCAATTTCAGGCTGTACCCGCCCAGTCTGAAGCTGACACAGAGCTGACCTCCATGTTTGCCCAACCTCCCCTGAGTGCTCGCGGCTTGATGATTGGTTCCTGGGTTCAGGGCGGCGCTCTCACTGCCCAAAACATACTTCTGGGTTCGTCCGCTCTCATTACCCTCAACAGGGGGGTGGTCCACGGGTAAACGGAGGTCCCTCAGGTGAATAAGGCGGTTGCGATGCTGCCACCTGGCAGGTTCGACCGGCACTCCCCTTACAGAGCCTGTTGGACTACGTTGTCTCTGGCAACCGAAGCCTACAGTGCCACTGGACAGGCATCCTCTGCCCTGCATTCCATGGCCATCCTGCAGGTACACCAGGCCAAGGCACTAAAAGAACTGTACGTGGGTAGTCCTGATCCCGATGTGCTGCAGGAGCTGCGCTCAGCGACCAACCCCACCCTCCATGTGATGAAGGTCACAGCGCGAGCACTTGGGCAGGTGATGTCCATGTTGGTGGTCCAAGAATGCCACCTGTGGCTGAATCTGGTCGAGATGAGGGATGCCGACAAAGCCCAATTTCTCAACGCGGCCATCTTCCAGATCTGACTTTTCGGTGACGACTTCGCCCAGCAGTTCTTTCCGGTAAAGAAGCAGATGGAGGCCATCCAGCACATCTTGCCCCGGCATGGCTCCAGATCCCACACCCCGTCTGCTCGCCAAGGGTGTCCCCCTGCGGCAGCGAAAGCCCAGGTGGCTCTGCCTCAACCCGAGCCCAGTTCTCGGCCCCAGCGTAGAGCCCCCCCCCACATGAAACTGACACCCCTCTGTCTCTCGGGCCGGGCCCGTGGACCCGGAAGGCTCATAAGCGCCCCTGAGATGGACGACCCAGGGAGTGAGAGGTCCGCTACAGAGCTGGTATCCAGACCACTCCATCTGACACTGGAGGGCCGAGAGGTAAATCCTTTGTTTCCTTTTCTCTTTTGTTCGCTGCACACCGAATGTTCTGCGGTACCCAAATTGTCAAAAAGAGAGTGGTTTCCTCACTCCTTGGGTCACGTAATCGGAGCCCCCCTCGGGATAGATGCGCTGGCACACAACTGGCCCCGGGGGCTGCACAAATACGCATTCTCCCAGTCAGGGAGGACAAGGAACAAGTCACCCTCGTGACCCCATACTGGCCCACCCAGACTTGGTTCTCGAACCACACGCTCCTCATGACAGCACCTCCCTGACAGATTCCTCTGAGAAAGGACCTTCTTTCTCAGGGATGGGGCGCAATCTGACACCCTTGGACGGGACATGGAAGATCTAAGTGGCCTACCTCCAACAATTGTAGATCACAGAAGACAGAGCTCCTTCTATCAGGTAGCTTTATGCCATGAAGTGGCGTTTGTTCACAAATTTGTGTTCTTCATGAGCCGAAGACCCCCAAAGATGCGCAGTCAGTGCTTTCCTTCCTGCTGGACGGGCGGCTGTCCCCTTGAAGGTATACATAGCCGCTATAGCCACACACCACGACGCAGTGGATGGTAAGTCCCTAAGGAAACACGATCTGATCATCAGGATTCTCTGTGGTGCCCGGAGGCTGAATCCTCCCAGGCCATGCCTCTTCCCCTCATGTGATCTCTCCGTGGTCCTTTTGGGCTTTCAGAGAGCCCCATTTGTGCTGCTAGAGTCAGTCGAGCTGAAAAGCCCTCTCCTTAAAGACGGCCCTCCTGATTGCGCTCCATCAAGAGGGTGGGGGACCTGCAAGCATTCTCTGTCAGCGACTCTTGCCTGGAGTTCGGTCCGGCAGATTCTCACGTGATCCTGAGACACCGACCGGGCTATGTGCCCAAGGTTCCCACGACCCCTTCAGGGATCAGGTGGTGAACTTGCAAGCGCTGCCCTGGGAGGAGGCAGACCCAGCCCAGTCATTGCTGTGTCCTGTGCATGATTTGCAAACCTACTTGGATCGCATGCAGAGATTTAGATGCTCTGAGCAGCTCTTTGTCTGCTTTGGTGGACAGTGGAAAGGGAACACACTCTCTAAACAGAGGCTTGCCCACTGGATTGTGGACGCCATTGCATTGGCCTACCAGACCCAGGCCATGCCTTCTCCCTTGCGTGTTCGAGCACACTCTACAAGGAGTGTGGCGTCCTTGTGGGCACTGGCCATTGGCCCCTCTCTAGCAGACATCTGCAGAGCAGTGGGCTGGGCAACACCCAATACCATCGCAAGATTTTACAATCTCCAGGTTGAGCTGGTTTCATCCCATGTTCTTTCAGCTTGTGTATATGTTCTTTAACCCCAGTCGAGTTCACGAAGTCGTGGACCCTGGCTGTCCTTCCTCACTATCCCTATGATTTGCGAACTCAGCGAAGGAGTTCACAGCTAGCCCCACTAAGGTGTCTAACATGGCCTGTACTGGGATAGGTTCTCCACAGGTGCCGATTACGCCGGTAACCCCTGTGATGTGTATTCTGTGGTACGGTCTCTCTGTTGGCGGACCTGCGTCTTCCTTGGGCAGAGCTCTCTCTGTAGAGAGAGACTGTATCCTAGCCTCATCCATGTGGACTGCTGAGCCCATGTGTCGTATTGCCACATTTTGTCCTCCCCTTTTGGTCAGGATGTGGTCTCCACGGGGTCTTTTTCCCCTGAAAGAATAGGAAAGGAAAATAAAACCTTCCCCGATGTGTATGATAGCTTTTGATGGCCCCAGCCGAATCTGATACTCTGTGGAGAGAAAACATAGAGAGAAAAGGCCGCAGCTGGCTCCCATGCTAGTCGCATCACTTCCCCCCTCAGGGATGTGGGGAATTACATGACGACTTTTGGGGTGTTGGGGGAGGCTACATGCTGTCTGATGTACCTGCTATTATGTCTGCTTGCATCAGCTTTTTTCTATAGGGACCCCTAGTGTCACTACATCGACACAGTGTCGAGTGAGTGACAGAAGGGGAAAGTCATGGTTACTGTCGTAACCTCCGTTCCCTGATGGAAGGAATGAGACGTTGTGTCACTCTTCAAGTCAAGTCAAGTGATTTTTATTGTTGTTCAACCACATACATTTAGTACAGTATACAGAAAATGAGACAACGTTCCTCCAGGACCATGGTGCTACATAAATCAACATAGGAAAAACACAGAACCACATGAGACTACACAGACTAAATAACATTTCTACATAAAGTGCATGTGCAAACGTGTGCATAAAGTACGGGACATTACAATAAATTACTAAAAGGAACAGGACAATAGGTATAGTGTGAGACAGTGCAGTGTCGACCAGTACACATTTGTAATCGAGTAGTGCAAAAAAAGATGACACTTTCTAAAATGCCCTCTTGCCACAACACTGCACTAGCTGCTGAAATGTCCGGACCTTGTCTCGGCTCCTCAGAACAAAACCATTCCAGCTCCATTTATACCCATATGTCTGGGGGAGTGGCATGCAAATTCCTCTTGCCAATTCTCATTGGCCTTCTCTCAAAGAATGGAAGGGGTTTGGGGCTCTTAAGAGCGACCCCTGTTGTAACTACATCTACACAACGCCTCGTTCCCTCCATCAGGGAACGGAGGTTACGACAGTAACCATGAAGGTCACGTGGTTGCAGCCTTATGCTAAAATTCTTTAAAAAACACACACACACACACACACACACATCTACACTCAATCCCCATAATGACAAAGCAACAACCAGATTTTTTTTTAACTTTGCAAATTTATTAAAAGAAAAAGAAATATGTAATATCATATTGCCATAAATATTCAGATCCTCTGTTATGACATTTGGATCTAATTTCGCTGGATCATCTTTGATATGTTTCTACATTTTGATTGGAGTCCACCTTTGGCAGATTAAGTTTATTGGACATGATTTGGAAAGGCACACACCTGTCTAAATAAGGTCTCACTGCTGAACATGTATATCAGAGCAAAAATCAAGCCATGAGGTCAAAGGAACTGCCTGCAGAGCTCAAATACAGGATTGTGTTGAGGCACATATCTGGGGATGGCTTCAAAAAAAGTTTGGCTGCATTTAAAATTCCCAAGAGCACAGTGGCCTCAATAATTTCTAAATGGAAGAAGTTTTGAACAACCAGCACTCTTCCTAGTGCTGGCCGCCTGGCCTAACCGAGCAATCGGGGGAGAAGGGCCTTGGTAAGAAAGGTGACCAAGAACCCGATGGTCACTCTAGTTGAGCTCCAGAGATCATGTGTGGAGATGGGAGGAACTTGCAGAAGGACAACCATCACTGCAACACTCAAACGATCTGGACTTTATGGCAAGATGGAAGCCTCTTCTCAGTGCAAGACACCTAAAAAAGCACTTAAAGGACTCTGAGACTGTGAGAAACTAGATTCGTTGGTCTGAAGAAATGAAGATTGAACTGCTGGCCTCAATTCCAACCATCATGTCTGGAGGAAACCAGTCACTGCTCATCACCTGCGAAATAACATCCCAATGGTGAAGCATGTTGGTGGTAGCATAATGCTGTAGCGGTGTTTTTTTTAGTGGCAGCAACTGGGGGACTTGTCAGGGTTGAAGAAAAGATGCAGCAAAATACAGAGATATCCTTAATGAAAACCTGGTCCAGAGCGCTCAGGACCTCAGACTGGGCCGAAGGTTCACCTTCCATCGGGACAATGACCCTAAGCACACAGCCAAGACAACACAAAAAAAATAGCTGGCCCTGTGTGCCCCACCTTTCCCTCCTTTATCTTCTGCCCAGGCTGGTCAATTCCATATTGCGGAACCTGCTTCTTTTAATGCATTACATTAGTGGAGAACTGCCAAAATTTTTTTTGCAGAAAAACAAAAGAACAGTTTAAATGCAACGTGTGGATGGTGGCCTGCCTGGGGTGGGGGCATCCAGTGGGGATGATGGGTGTGCCCTGGGCCTGACAGCATCTCCTTGTGGCCTATTCCTCATGGGGCCTAGCTCGCTGGGGCCGTGGGGGTATGTGTGGAAGTTCATCAGATTATTTTAATATTTTTTTTATTACAATATTAAAATTTTTTTCTGTTGTTGTTGTTGCTCTGGTTGTTTTATTAGCTTTTTTATATTTCATACAGTTACCCTTATAATTGCCCACACATACATGATCCTACACATACACACATGCTCACACATGCACAAATACGCACACCCTAAACCATCAACTACAGTACGTGCCCACCCAGTAAATACAAACAAACTACACATTAAAACCTTTTAACTCCTAAAATCACAAAAAAAATATATATATATATATTTTTTTTTTTTGTTTTGTCTCATCTTATTGTCTCTTCTCTACTTTGTCACTTGCTGCCTTCCTATCTCCCTCACTGTAACATGAGTATTTAGTATTTGTCACATGTAAATGTTGCCATCTTGTCTTCCAAAAAAAATAAAAAATAAAATAATAATAAATTATAAAAAAAATATCTGTCCACCGATGGTCCCCATCCAGCCTGACAGAGCTTGAGAAGATCTGCAGAGTAGTATGGCATAAAATCCCCAAATCCAGGTCTGCAAAGCTTGTTGCATCATACCCAAAAAGACTTGAGTCTGTAATCGCTGCCAAAGGTGCTTCAACTAAGTACAGAGTTAAGGGTCTAAATACTAATGTCAATGTGATATTTCACTTTTTACTTTTTAAAAAATTTGCAAAGTTCTCACAAAAATGGATTTGCTTTGCCGTTATGTGGTATGGAGTGTTGACTGATGTGGAGAAAAATAAATAATTTAAATAATGTTAGCATAAGGCTGCAACGTAACAAAATGTGAAAAAATAAAGGGGTCTGAATACTTTCTGAAAGCAATTGTACAGAGTGGTAATCTGAGTTACAATAGCCTATCTGTTTGCTCAAACCAGTCTAGCCATTGACCTCTCTTATCAACATGGCATTTCTATACACAGAACTGCCACTCACTGGATGCTTTTTGTTTTCTTGAACTTTTTTGGAACTTTCGTCACCATAGCAACCAACACCAGTGATTTGTGATCTTGGTCAACACTAATGAAAACAGATTAATTGATGCATATGAACGTCAGTGTGTTCCACAATGCACAAATAAACAGTAATCAGTTAATGTGCCCAGATTCTGAACCAATATGTGTAGAGAATTTGGTATGATAAATGTACACTGCACGGGTTAAAGTTTTGTGTAAATTATTTGTAAGGGAAACAGAATGGGTGAGCTAGGAATTAAATTAAATGGTCCTATTTCTACATTACTTTTAAGGAAATGTATAATGGAATCAGTTTGACAACCATTATAATTTAGATAAATGACAAATAACCAGATTATTTGTATGAATAAAATTCTCCACCATTACAATTGTAATACAACGTCTCGTTGTATCAGCTCACAATTTCTACTGTAGGGAATTAGCTTTAATAAGAGAATTATGATTAATTCTCTTATTGGAGTAATATTATTCTCATGACTTATTGACAATAATATTGCCCATATAGGTATACCTTTGAAGTGAAATCTTTTAGAAACAGGAATGAGATTAATTATCAACATATAACATATCAATAACATATCTAGTATAAAATATATTTAAAAGGGAAATGTGAAAAAATTATTATAACTCATTATAATTAATTATGAACACATGGATCGGTTAATATATTTATCTTTAGGTAGCTGAATTAATATTACAATCAGTTTATTGGTTCATCCAGCGAACACTCAGTATTGATCTTCTCTCAATTCTCAGAAAGGATATTTTTCATGGCCACACCCAAATAACTCTTTCTTAGCATGTAGCTGTGATCTAATTGTTACATTGAAGTTGATTTACAAGCAGACCAGTATCAACTCGCAAGAATGTACACAAAAGTTTATTTAATTAAAATACGAACACATAAATACACTAAACAAAAACATCTCAGGTTACTTGACTGTAACCCTTGTTCCCTGATAAAAGCGGAATGAGATGCTGCGCTGAGTTAGTGCTTTGGGAACAACTTTAGGTGTGACCAGCTATGAATATGTGTGCAACACGTCAATGAACACTGACCAGAATTTATAGCCTCTGCTGGTGACATCATTGGATGCACCTGTAGCAGGGCTATAAATGGTGTCACAGGTGTATCGTCAGGTATTTTGTCTGAAGAGCAGTCCTGGGCCATCCCAGTGTGGCAATGAAGCGCAGCATCTCGTTCCGCTTTTATCAGGGAACAAGGGTTACAGTCAAGTAACCAGAGACGTTCCCTTTCAAAAAGCTATACTTATGATGCTGTGCTGAGTTAGCACTTTGGGAACAAGAATACCCACGCTGCCGCACTGTGGATGTCCGGACCCTTTATGGTTGTGTAGTGTGCTCACCAGAGTGCTAGAGGTCTCAGACGCGAGCTTGTGATGTTGACTCAATGACATAAGAGCCCGGAGTGGCATGAAAATCCAAACTATAAAATCCAATGAATGTGTGCGGCGAGAACCAGTCTGCCGCATCACAAACATGCTGCAGAGGGACACCTCTAGCCAAGTCTTTAGAGGAGGCGACCCCTCTGGTAGAGTGAGCCCTGATACCTAATGGCGAAGCTTGACTGCACGCCTCGTAGGCCAGGGCAATAGCGTCCCTCACCCAATGCGACATAGTCTGCTTGGTGGTGGCCGCCCCCCTGTTGCGGCCCCCATGGCAAACGAATAGTTGCCCTGACTTTCGCAACTGGCTAGTGCGGTGGACATAAGTCTGAAGGGCACAGACTGGACAAAGTCTGTGAAGTCTTTCCTGCTCCAGCGTTGTAAATGGCGGGGAGCAGAAGGCTTCGAGAGCCACCGGATGTAAGGTCGAGAAAGGAACCCTAGGCAGGTAATCGGGGTGAGGGTGTAAAATTGCTTTAGCCATTCCTGGGGCAAAATCTAAGCAGGCTGGTAAGACAAACAGATCCTGTTGATCCCCAATTATTTTTAGAGGTGATTGCCATAAGAAAACCATACTGAGAGTCAGAAGTTTATCAGACGCTGACTCTAGAGTTTCGAAGGGGGTCTCAACCAGACCCTCAAGGACTATTGCTAAGTTCCAAGAAGGAGTCCTGGTCCTAGCAGGAGGCCTCAGTCGCATAGCTCCATGAATGAAGCGAGCGAGTAGAGGATGTCCCCTCAACGGCACCCCGTCAATCAAGGCATGGCAAGCCGAAATGGCGGCCATGTAGACCCTGAGAGTGGCGGGGCATGTGCCTGCTGACAATTTTTCCAGCAGAAAGTCCAGAACTGAAGCAATCTGGCAGTTTACTGGATCTGCATTATGTGCACTGCACCATCTTTCAAAGACACCCCATTTATTTGCGTAACTTCTTCTGGTAGAGGGAGCGCTAGCACTTAGAATGGTCTCAATAACTTCAGGTGAAAACTAAGTGTCCCTCAGTTGGTACCCTTCAGGGGCCAAACATGAAGGTTCCACAGATCGAGCCGAGGATGAAATATTGTCCCCTGCGCCTGAGGCAGAAGGTCCCTCCTGAGCCACAGAGCCACGACTGAAATGGTCTCATGTGCATAAAGGCCCAAAGGGATCACCAAGGACGCAGTTGCCATGAGACCTAGTTGTCGTTGATACTGATGAACAGTGCAACCTTGGCCTAGCCTGACTTTGCGGGCCATCTGCTTGGTCGTGCAGAGAGACAGATCCGTGGCTCGACGAAGCTCAGAGAAAGCCTCTTTGTCGACCGTGGTGCCCGCACTCAGATCCTTCAACAGATTAGCCTAGTGTGCCTGTAACACTGCCATAGTGTGCAGGGCAGCACCAGCCTGACCTGCTGCCTGATAAGCATTCCCCACAAGCGTGGAGGTGGTCCTGCACAGCTTTGTGGGGAGAGTGGGTCTCTTTAGTGATGATGCCGAGCCAGGCGAGAGATAATCCGCAAGTATCTCTCCTACCAGCGGCATCACTGAATACCCCGAGCCTCAGCACCCACCATAGTCGAATATGTCAATGTCGAAGGCACGAAGACACAGGAAGTATAAGGACTCCTCCATGAATGAGAATGCTCGTTATGGAGGTCATAGAAGAAAGGAAGGGACTGATATAGTGTTCCCTTCCCTTTTTTTATTTATTTATTTCATTTGTTTATTTATTTATTTTTGGCCACCAGACAGAAATCTGTCTTCTAGTTTGGAGCATTTGGGGGGGGGGGGGGGGTTCTCTTGTTCGCGTGGCCAGTCTAACTATAGTTTGGCCACAGTCCGAATAACCACCTTGAGTAATTTCTCAGCCACTTTATTAATGTGCGTGGAATGTACAGATGTTCAGCGTCCCCCTCGTGAACCAAAGAGGTGCCGAGGCGCACTTCAGGCTATGAGAAGGATCAGCTGGATCAGGGGAGAGAGCGTTAAGGAGATCTCCTCAGCCAGATCTACGCGAAAGAGTGGGCGCTGGCTCTTGGAAGTAAGCGAGACGAGTGTGAAGCATTTTGACTGTAAACAGATCGCAATCCCTGCACCCACCCTGCCGCAAAGCAGCATGCTCTTCCCCCAAACACACAAAACAAAACTGGTGTCCATTTCAGCCATAGAGCATAAACACGAGAAAACACACCGCTTGCTTTGTTTATCAGTCATTATTTTTCTTTTTAAAGAAAAGAGAAAGGTTTTTGCGCACTGCTTAACAATTCTAACTCCTAACAGAGGAAAGTAGAAAGTTTCTGACAGGCTCATGAAGCACACACACAGAGTGATCTGAAGACAAAAGATCTGACGATGCACCTGTGACACATCTATTTATAGCCCTTCTACAAGTGCATCCAATGATGTCACTGGCAGAGGCTATAAATTCCGGTCAATGTTCATTGACGTGTTGCACACATATTCACAGCTGGTCACACCAAAAGTTGTTCCCAAAGTGCTAACTCAGCGCAGCATCATAAGTGTAGCTTTTTGAAAGGGAACATACACACAAAACACTCATACATGGGAAAGGGGAAAAATTAAAATAAAATTAAACAGAATAGGGGAAATGCAGTTATGAAAAGAGTCATATTTGACCATCTGAGAGGACCAACCAGTTGTTAATGTAACTTTTGTTACAAAGTGGTTTACGTATTATACTAAACTATGTTCAGTTATTTACTGGTACGATACTTGCAATGCCTTGGCTGTCAAGAGAGCGTCCGGATGCAGAAATGCATGATGGTTCCTCGAGTCGATGTTGTTGAAGTTGCAACCAATTTCTTCAGCGTTGAATGAAGAAATTAAAATGAACTGTGGTGTTCATTAACTCTTTGGTCGAGGTAGTTACACATAGCTTGATGTGTTGAGGCCTGCCGGCCTCGACATCGGACCGTATGGTCCTGGTTCCACACGAAGAGCAGCAGAAGGAAGACAGTCAGGGGAAAGAGAAAGAGTACGAGGCGGAATGTGTCTTTTAACTTCTGCTGTTGGTTCCTCCTCTCGAGTCTGGCTTGACCAATGAGAAATGTGCAATTTCCAAGCTGGAATTGATCCTTTGTTTGGAAACTGACTCATTTGAATGTCTGGGGTTAGTTTAAGCCCCTCTATGCTCTGATTAATATAGCAAGCATACAATGCATGCTGTCAGAATTGTTTGTTACAGTCTTGAGACATCATTTGGCTTATTCATTAAATAATGAATAATTGTGTGTCTGATTGGTCCAGATGCTATAGTGTATATATATATATATATATATATATATATATATATATTATAAACACACACTGGCGGCCAAACATTTTTAATAATGTACAGATTTTGCTCTTATGGAGAGAAATTGGTACTTTTATTCACTAAAGTTCAACTAATCACAATGTATAGTCAGGACAGAAATAATGTGAAAAATTACTATTACAATTTGAGAAAAATTTTCAGAACTTCTTAAACTACTTTAAAGTATTCTCATCTAGCTGTCGACTGGCATTCTAGCTGTCAGTTTGTTCAGATACTCCAGGTGACATTTTACCCCACACTTCCTGTAGCACCTGCCATAGATAGGGCTGTCTTTTCGGGCACTTCTCACACACCTTACAGTCAAGCTGATCACACAAAAGACATGCCAGTATATTGCATACTGTGGCAACTCAAAACAAACACAAAGACAATGTTAAGCTTCTTTTAATGAACCAAATAGCTTTTAATTGTGTTTGATTTAAAGGCAAGTGATTTTCTAGTACCAAATTAGCAATTAAGCATGATTACTCAATGATAAAGTGATGGTTGCTGAAATGGGGCCTGTCTAGATTTGATCAAAATTTCCTTTTTTTCAAACAGAGGTGGTGCTATTTTTTTTATATATATATATATATTATATGATAAATATTATATATATTATTTATATGTCCTGACTAAAATTTGTGATCAGTACAATGCCACTTAAAGTACCAATTTCCTTCCAAAACAGCTAAATCTGTACATTATTCCAAACGTTTGGCCGCCAGTGTATATATAAAATTGTTATCACACATGTTTATATTTATACAATATCAGGTTATTTGGGGTGATTACTATTGGTGTTGCTAGGTTGTTGCTAGGGTATTACTAAATGGTTACAAATGGTTGCTTACTGGCCCAAGTCAAAAGAGACCATTGAAAGTCTCTGTGACATTCTAATCCTTAAATATGTGCTGGGATCTTTTCAATGGAAGTCTATGGGATTATTTGTTAATTTATTCCCTTATAAAAAAAAAAAAAATCTAGTGTTCTGACAATCTTGCCAAAAACTTGATGCAAACTTGTTGCAATTTTCCCACTCATTGCTTCACATTTAAATGACCTTATGATTTGCCGCAAATGTTTGCCAGATGTTTGCAGTGGCAAATTAGTCAGACAAAATTAGTCAAACAAATATGTGACAAATTTCTAACAAATTTTGGCCTAAGGGTTTAAATTATCACTTTTTTATACTTAAAATGAAGGGTTTACTGTACCGAATATCTACAATAATAGAATAGTTCCACCAATGATATATTGGTGGTGCTCTTTCCAGATTAAATGCTATTTTAAAAAAGCCTGTGTTTGTTTTGAAAAAGAAACTTATTTCAGTGTTTATGTTTCTAAACAAAAGGGAGTTGCTGTACTCTACTGGGTCATTTATGTATGTATATAAAATACATAATATATTATAATAATACTTAGATACGTACTGTATTATTATTTCATAAAAAAAAAAACTTTTTAACCCTAAACACAGTTCAGGTTAACACATAATGCAAAACTCTCCACTAATAAGCAACATATTTTTAAGATGCTAAAGAGAACTAAGAAATGTATCACAGGGGCAATAAGTCAGACTTTATATAAAAGTGAAGAGAATTTGTTTATTTATTTATTGTTTGAGTCTGTGTGCTTCTGTTTGCTGTGGTTATCGGTCCTTTGGTTATCGATAACAGCTTCCACCACTCTGGCTTGATTCTCCAATAGAGATAATCCAGATTTCCGTCTTTCTCCCTAACACACTTATTTGTTTGGACTTCCTGTGGCCTTCTTCCAATCCCTGGTGCAATATCACATCAATATATAACCAATTTTCAGCTCCAGGACCACTGCACAATTACAGCGACGGCTCTCAGTGAATCTCTGGAGCTTGGATAAGGGAATCCATATTGAGATGATTTAATACAAATTAACACTAACTAAAATTTAGCCCACTTACTAGCTTTCAAAACATAAAACTCTCACCACTTTTTGGAGATTTCAATAAATTTCACAATAATTTCATAGGCAGACTTAAACAGCATACATGCAAAGTTAAATCATATCCGTATGCATTTGTCACATTGCTTCCAAAATCGTTTCATGATGAGGGAAAATAAAAAGGGAGAAGAGAGAGACAGAGAGACTTTTTAACTTGACTTTAATAATCCTTTAATTACAATTTACCTTATAAAATTACATAATTACATAAAACCTACACAAAAACCCACCATTACATAACAATAAATAGAACAAAAAGAAGGGTAAAAAAGTACACTAAAGTTAAAATCAAGCCAATACACCTCATATATTTGTTTAAAGATATAAAACACAATTAAATATAGATTTGCAGAAAACCTTCAATGTCAATTTCACATAAACATGTTTCCACTGCCCAAGTATAATTAAAGGTTTCTAAATCCTTAACCAGTTGATAATAAGCATATTCCACCTTTAACCTTGATTTTATCAGTTGACCCCATAGCATTTAGTTTACCTTTGCGTGACAGCCATATTGCCATTTTGGCCTGCCCAAACAAAAGAATAAGCATCACGTGGATCTGCTTTCTGTTTTTGTTATACTTGGGCCCATAAATAAAAAGCAGAGGTGAGAACACTTCCCCTAAAGTTCTTCTGATTGAGATAGCAAAGCTTCAAGTCTACCACAGAAAAAAAGTAAGTAAGTAAAAGTAAGAAAAACTGTTTCTGTTTGTCCACAAAAAGGACACCCCTCCCCTACCTGTGGATCAAGGTGTGCTCTGTGTCTGTTTGTAGCTATTAAACCATGCACAATTCTCCACTGAAGGTCCCCGGACCGTTTCTTAATGGGAGCCTTGTACAAGGTCCTCCAGCTGCCTTTAGGGGAAGTCCCTGATCCAAAACTCTCCTGCCATTTAGATTCTTTTAGACCCTTTAAAGAGTTCATATGTGAGACTTTAACACATGTGACATACAGTACAGTGCTTTTTTCCCAGTTTCACTGAAAAGTTCTAGTTCGGGAGTTTTGACGGTAAGCAAAGTCCTTTCCCTTTCTTGAAAGGCATCAAAAGCAGGCAATATTTTATATCTTCATTTGATGTTTCCAAACCATTTTTAAATTCCATAGGTAAACATTCAAGAAGATCATTCAACAGTCTTCTGTGTCAAACTAATTGACCTCACACCCAGTTTAGTAGCCAGCATCTCAGCTTACATCCATTCATTTTTTGTTCTGAAATGTCCAATCTTTATAATTCCAGCATCCTGCAAAGCAGTCCTCATTGAAAATTACTTCAAAAACAGGGGTTCTTCTCTCATGCAAAGGCCTTGCACATCCATGAAATTCCTTGATATGCTTAAAATGTTTCAGGCTTACAACATGGACCAGTAGAAAGGAGTCAATCCAGACAAATCAACTCCTTGGTTATCCACTAGAAAAAGATGTCGGTCTAGCCCCATACTGCCCCCTTTTCTTAGGAGGGCACAAGCTACTCCAGCCCAGCTTACATCTTTTCCATAAAGTAGTCTTTTTGAGTCTAAAAGTTTTTATTCTGCTATTAATGTCCACCAATCATTGGCCTCCTTCTTCAGATATAAAACAGATGCTTTTAGCCAATGCTGACCAGACCAGAATAAATTTACAGTACATTTTTTAATACTTTCCATCAATTCCTCAGTGGTTTCTAAGATAGGATCCCATAAGGATGAGGCTACCAGGTTGTTGCAGACCAAAACTCTTAAACCTGTACGATAGCTGGGGGAGCAGCCAATACCAGCAAGACAACTGAGCACACACCTTTTCCATCGGGGCCTCCTAATTATGTCTCTTGTATTCCTCTCTTCCTAAAAAAAACCCCAGGTACTTTAACCTAGACCTTCCCCAATGTAATCTACTTGGAAATCTCAGACCATTATAATCCAAGCCACACCACAGGGCATTACTTTTATCCTTATTTTCTTTGGCAGATGAAGCTTTCCCATAACTCTCTAAAATGTATTTTAAAAACGTCTCGGTTCCGTATGTAACCTCTGTTCCCTGATGGAGGGAACGAGACGTCGTGTCGAAGAAGCGACACTAGGGATCTCTCTTGAGCGCCGAATATGCCTCTGGTCTATGAAAAAAGGCCAATGAGAAGTTAGCATACAGTATTTGCATACCCAGCCCCGGACATCTGGGTATAAAAGCAGAGAAATACGTCAAGTTCATTCAGGATTTGTCTGAGGAGCCAGAAATGGTCCAGCCACTGCAGTGACTTGGCTCAGTGACGTGGCCGGGAGGACACATTGTCTTGTTCCCTCCATCAGGGAATGGAGGTTACATACGTAACCGAGACGTTCCCCGTCTGTCGCTCACTTCGACGTTGTGTCGAAGAAGCGACAATAGGGGTTCACTTTAAATTACGCCATGCGCTGAGCCGTGTACGTGTACTGCTGACACAGGAGCGGGCAGGTATTTCACATGCACAATACACCTTCCATGGCGTGCAAGGCGGAAACAGCCTGTTCCACGGCATTGTGGCTTTGGTGATAAATGAGGATATCGTCCTACAGGCCTTGGAAGGGAGTACAGGGCGACCCCGCCAGGTGATAGGTTTTCCGGGGCATAGATGGAGCGCCCCACCCTATCCACCTGGGGAAATCGCCGTATACCCGTGGGCCGCTCCGCCGTCGAGGGTAGCAAGAGCGGATGAGCAGGCCTTGTGACGAGTGGAGAGGGGCGCTCTCCACGAAAACGTCATCTCATCATGCACCTCCGGGAAAAACGGGACTGGGGGGGTGAGGCTGTGAGCGGCGCGCAGACCCCAGGAACCAGTCATCCAACCGCGATGGGTGTGGGGAGGACGGAGGGTTCCAGTCCAACCCCACACTGACGGCGGCCCGGGAAAGCATGTCGGACATCTGTGCGTCAGCCTCAGCCTGGGCGTGCTGGCCCGAAGGCAGCAGCCCAGGGGAGGTATCAGTGTCAGATGGTGCGCTCTCCGATGCAGCGGCGAGCTCATCCACCTTTAAGCTCCAGAGGATAGGCAGGCTGGCCGTGAGGCGAGCCGCTGTTACCTCGAGCACGGACGTGAGTCAACAAGCGTGCCGGGGGGCAGGTGGTCCGAGGGGGCGTGCCCGGCAGAGCTGCACCCGCTGCCCTCCCCAAATTGCTCAGTAAGAGCATGAACCATCCACAAACGCTGCCTCGGTGTGATCGCTGCGCAGACACACAAGACAACGCCTGTGGCCGTCTGAAGCAGAAAGCACTCTACTGCATCCAGGAACTACACAGGGGCGGAATGGAATCTTTAAAAAGACGCGTCCTGAAAAGGACGTTCAACACCGCTGTGTATTGCTCTTTTAGAGAAATAAACTCTTTTATAGAGAAAATCACTCTTTTTCAACTCTTTCAAAATACTCTGCGCTGTCGAAGCGCCCAGGGTCAAACTGCACTGCCGTTCAGAGAAGGAGAAAGCCGCTGAAGTGCACCGTAGATCCAACAGCAGACAGAGCATCAGAGGAACAGAAGCAGGATTCTGGTGTGTCACTCGCAGCTGGAAGCATACATGACCATCAGCTCCGAAGAAAATTTCTGAATGAACTTGACGTATTTCTCCGCTTTTATACTCGTATGTCCGGGGCGGGGTATGCAAATACTGTCTGCCAACTTCTCATTGGCCTTTTTTCATAGACCAGAGGCATATTCAGCGCTCAAGAGAGACCCCTAGTGTCGAAGAAGATGAAGACGTCGAAGTGAGCGACAGACGGGGAACTGAACATCACGTTAATTTCTTTTAACCACAGTAATATCATCAGCATATGCTGAAACTTTTACACAATCAATACAATTTGAAACATCTGTTTGTAATTCTATTAGTTTTTCTCTTAATTTACAGAGGAGAGGTTCAATAACCAAACTATACACTTGAATTGAGTGTGGGCATCCCTGCCTTATGCCCCTCTGTACCTTAACAGGAACACTCAGTCCACCCACCTTCTTATTCATACATGTGGCATTATTTTACAACAATTTTATAATTGCAACAAAATTGTCTCCAAAACCAAACGCCTTAAAAACTCTGAAAAGCAGCTGGTGATCAAACTCGATCAAATGCCTTTTCCTGATCTAGTGATAAGATGCCTATATCAAAATTATTTTTCAAAGCATAATCAATAACATCACATACTAAATGCAAGTTTTCAGTGATACATCAATCTTTTATACTGTAGGATTGATCTTTGTGTATAATTTTGTGCAATATTTTGTTTAACCTGTTAGCCAAACACTTTGATATTAGTTTGTATTCTGAACATTAAACAGCAACAGGTCTCCAATTCTTTATTAAGGTAAGATCACCTTTCTTTGGAAGTAGTTGGTCGTTAACATCAAACCTATGCAAAAGACTTCTTGTAGTACTAAAAAGAAATCTGCTCCAATTAATGTCCAGAAGTGCTTATAAAACACACCAGGAAGTCCATCTAGACCTGGGATACGACCTGAGGCAAGTCCATATACTGCAGCACTTAATTCTCCAAAGGTAAGTTCCAACTCCAAAGTTTTTTTTATCTTTAGCAGTTAAACAGCGAAGATTCTTAAAAAATTCATTTTGGCTCTTCTCGTCTGTGTTCTCAGCAGAATATAACTTCCACTGCCAATCTTTGCATTTCTATGGGATCGCTTGTATCATGCCCATGACTTCTTTTCAAACTATACATTTTATTTTCTTGTCCACTTTTATGTTCCAAGTTAAAAAAGGAGTAGGCCCATCCATACAAGAGCACATTTGATTTTCTCATTTAAAATGGAACTCAACTTTAATTTCATGTCAGTCCACTCTTGTAAATTAGCAGCAAGATCTCTCATCATGTTCTCTTCAATGACTAGAATTTCTTTCTCGATCCACTCCAAAGTCCTTTTCAAACACAAAGTTGTATAAAATGTATTTTGTTGACAAAAATCCCTTTACCAATTTCTGACCAAAGAATTACATTTTCATATCTGCTTTTTTCACAAGTTTCTTCAAAACACTTAAAAGATTTACATTTGTTTTTATCTTGCAGTAACTTTACATTAAAATGTCCCATGAGTCCCATGAGTAAGAGCACAATCTTTACCTCACCACAGTCGCCAGTCAAACTGTCATTTTTTCACATCACTATGAGTTTCCTGCAAGAAAGTCACATTTACATTTTTCAACCTGATCAATTCTATGATAGTTTCTGCCTTCCTCCTATCCCTCATCCCATTAACATTTAGAGATCCCACCCTTAAAGTCTCCAGGAGAAGAAGAGAGATAAAAAAGAAAGCAAACACAGAGAAATAAAAATCAACCATAGTGATTAGTTTTTTTCCCCTCTTTGGCCTAACTTATTGGGTTTTACTTTGGTTTTAATTGCAGTAATGTGTTTCTTTAGTCTAAAACGCTTCTGCTGTGTAAGCTATTCATGACTACTATGTCTCCTTGCCCACATAACAGATGCTATAAACTTGTCCAAGTCTGGAAAAAAATCACTCACTTCAACTTTTTTACCCTTCGTTTCATCAAGAAATTCACTGATTTGAGCCACAGTATGCAAGTCTACTTTCATCACTTCTGACATCTCTGCTCCTTCAAACCATTGTTCCCCATCTGTCGCTCACTTCGACATTGTGTCGAAGAAGCGACACTAAGGGTCTCTCTTGAGAGCCTTATGCATCTCTGAACTGAAAGGCCAA
Organism: Moxostoma hubbsi; assembly: GCA_032164185.1. NCBI lineage: Eukaryota > Metazoa > Chordata > Actinopteri > Cypriniformes > Catostomidae > Moxostoma > Moxostoma hubbsi. The sequence continues at coordinate 24,116,520 of JAVLUX010000025.1, forward strand.
TGAGAAACTGGCAGACAGAATTTGCATGTCCCGCCCCCGGACATACGGGTATATAAGGAGGGAAATGTGTCTGTTCATTCAGAAATTTTCTTCAGACAGAGCGGTTGCGATCCACCTGTGTCCCGAAAATGCCACCACCTGTCGGGATCACCCGGTGCTCCCATCCAGGGCCTGTAGGATGACATCTTCACTGACCTCCAAAGCCTACAGCGCCACCGGATAGGCCTCTTCCGCCTTACATGCCATGGCCCTCCTGCAAGTCCACCAGGCCAATGCAATTAAAGATCTGCATTTGGGTAGTCCTGACCCCGACGTGCTGCAGGAACTGCGCTCCGCAACCGACCTCGCCCTCAGGGCCTCTCGGGCAGGCGATGGCCACCCTCGTGGTCCAGGAACGTCATCTGTGGCTGGACCTGGTTGAGATGCGTGAAATGGACAAAGCATGCTTTCTCAATGCCTTTTCAGCGACACCATCGAGGACTTTGCCCAACAGTTCTCAGTGGTGAAGAAGCAGACGGAGGCCATCTCCCACATCATGCCCATCACACTTCCAGCGCGGGGCGTGCCCCGTCTTGCCGCCAAGGGCGTCCTCCTGTGACTTCCAAGAAGCGGGCAGCTTCGCCTCAGCCTGGGCCCAGCTCTCAGCCCCAGCGTTGAGTGCCTGAGACGGACGACCCAGAGACCAAGATACGAATTGGTGTTCTTCCCGGGCTGAAGACCCACAGAGGTGCGCAGTCGGGTCAGTGCTCTCATTCCTGCAGGAGAGGTTGGAGGGGAGGCTGTCCCCCTCCACCTTGAAGGTGTATGTAGCCGCTTTCGCGGCCCACCACGACGCAGTAGATGACAAGTCTTTGGGTAAGCACGACCTAGTTATCAGGTTCCTAAGAGGCGCCCGGTGATTGAATCCCTCCCGGCCAAGCCTGTTTCCCTCCTGTGACCTCTCAGTGCTCCTCTCGGGCCTTCAGAGACCCCCCTTCGAGCCACTAGAATCAGTCGAACTCAAGGCCCTCCCCCTAAAGATGGCCCTCCTGATCACACTCGCCCCCATCAAGAGGGTCGGGGACCTGCAAGCGTTCTCTGTCAGCGACACCTGCCTGGAGTTCGGTCCGGCAGACACTCATGTGATCCTAAGACCACGACCGGGCTATGTGCCCAAGGTTCCTATGACTCCCTTCAGAGACCAGGTAGTGAACCTGCAAGCGCTGCCCCGGGAGGAGGCAGACCCAGCCCCTTCGTTGTTGTGTCCGGTACGTGCTTTGTGTATCTATTTGGACCGCACGCAGAGCTTTAGACATTCGGAGCAGCTCTTTGTCTGTTTTGGTGGACAGCGGAAAGGGAACGCTGTCTCCAAATAGACCCACTGGGTGGTTGACGCCATAGCATTGGCCTATCACACCCAGGCCGAGCCCGTCCCCCTGCGGGTTCGAGCACACTCACCGAGTAGTGTGGCATCCTCATGGGCATTGGCCAAGGGCACCTCCCTAGCAGACATATACAGAGCAGCGGGTTGGGCAACACCCAATACCTATCAACAATCTCAGGGTTGAGTTGGTTTCATCCCGTGTTTTCTCAGGTCCGAGATATTAGAACTCAGTAACGCGGTAACAACTGACCGGGTTACCCTGTACTGGAATAGGTACTCCACAGGTCGGAACCCCATGTGGACTTATCACCCTGTGTGTATTTTCCGCGGTACAGTCCCCTTACGAGTGGACCCGCGTCTGCCTTGGGCAGTCCTCACTGCACCCCGGTCGCCGTGTTTGTAGCAACTCCTCCCTCCCAATGAGGTAGGATCTACCACTGCGCCATTCTCCACATGTGACCTAAAAGCCCATGTGATGTATTTCATTACACTTTACCTCCCCAGTCTGGGCAAATGTGGTCTCCGCATGGTCTTTCCCCCCTTAAAGAATAGAAACTGGGAAAGAACGCCTTCCCTGATGCGTGTGATAGCGTTAAGATGGCCCCAGACGCTTTAACTGTATGCAAGAAACAGTATCGGGGTGTAAGGAACCAGAAGTTTTTGAAAATGTTTTGGGGCGTTGGCGAAGGGTACGTGCAGTCTGGCACAGCCTGCCGTTTTAGCATGCAAACTACCTGCCCGCACCTGAGTCAGCAGCGCATGTACATGGTTCAGTGCATGCCGTGATTAAAATTGGACACCTAGTGTCGCTTCTTCGACACAACATCGAAGTGAGCAACAGACGGGGAACGTCTAGGTTACTGTTGTAACCTCCGTTCCCTGATGGAGGGAACGAGACATTGTGTCCTTCCGGCCACGTTGCTGAACCAAGCCACTGTTGCGGCCGAACCTCATTGTCGGCTCCTCAGACAAATCCTGAATGAACAGATGCATTGCCCTCCTTATATACCCATATGGGACATACAAATTCTGTCTGCCAATTTCTCATTGGCCTTTTCTCAAGAGAGACCCCTAGTGTCACTTCTTCGACACAATGTCTCATTCACTCCATCAGGGAACGGACGTTACAACAGTAACCTAGAAGTCCATCATCTTTCTTGCTATCATCAGTACATTTATACATTCCATCCAACTCATCAACTGAGCCTTCCTCTACTTCTTGTACTGAGTCACATTCTCACTAATAACCACATCTTCAACTTCATTACTTAAATGTCTGACAACAGCATAACTAAATCCAGCTTGCTCACCCTCAGCATCACCATAGATTTTACTCAGCCCATTGTCCCCGATAACTCCCTCTGAAGGCCTTTTCTTCTCTGTCACTTGCTCTTGTCATATCATTGTAATTTCCATGGTATCAGTACTGTTGTTGTTTTTAGCCGATCCGCTCTCCGTTGAATCAACAGGCAAGCGCTGTTCACTGTCCACTTTCTTATTTGGGCAAGAGAAACATTTAAGGCCTCAGTTTCCATATTCAAAGCACTTAAGGTTGTTGGTACTTGCATACAGCTTATAGGAATTTTCTCCATGGCTCATGTGGAATGAGATCTCTAACCAGGCCCGCATTAATGCACAGGCTTACTGGGGCTGAAGCCCCAGGGCCTATGAAGACAAGGGGCCTATCATAAGCCAATAAAAAAAATCACATTGTTTTGTAGTTTGTCGAATTTTCTGTCAATCTCTTGATATTCATGTTTTTGGCTGCTGATTTATCCAATTTACAAGTGACCCACGTGGGAAGCATGATATGACAGCCTATCAGAATGTAGAGAAACAGTTGTAGCATGCGTTGTCGTCTACTCTAGTAGTCTATTCAAATTTATGCTTATAGTCACTCACAGAAGATAGCGGATAGCTAAATCAAAATGTCGGGAAAGAAAACGATTGAGAGTGGTGCTCATAAGCGAAAAATATTGCGACAGAAAGAAACCAGTGTGAAGGAATTGTTAAAAAAGCTTCCAAAGCTGACAGGATTTTTTAAACCTGCAAATGAAGGCAAGTCGAGCTCATTAAGCGGAGCACCAATGAACAGTGCAGAGGACAAGCAAACAGGCGGGAGACCGTTAACTCAAGCTGCAGAGGACCGGAGGACCTTTACCTCGCTTACCTGGAAAAGAGGAGCGGGAAGAGCAGTGCTCGAATTGAGGGGGGGCTGGGGGGATCCGGGACCCCTCATAAGAAGTAAAAAATAGACTTAGGGGGTCCCTCAGATATTTTAGCTGATTAGCTGATTAAATGCATGAAATGGATACGGTAAATTTCGTGAATTAATTATTTACAATAATTTATATTAAGTTTGTTTATAGGCTAGTTGCCATGTCTCTTCAAAGTGTAAACGCCCCGCCCCACATCTAAAGAGCGCCATATATATGCAGGATTCACTCTTGAAATAGCAATGATTGACATTGATAGCCATAGCATTGTTTGTTCCCGAATAAAGCAGCCTTTTTCACTGAAATGGTTGAATAGTCTGCTGACTGACTTACTCACTCATAACAGTCCTTTCCCGCCTCCTACTGGACGTAACTAACGTTATGTACAAATCGTATGCACTAATATCGTTGAAAAATCCCCACCAACACACAGACTGTTTTGTCACAATTTATATGTTTAATGTCTAATAAACTAGTTTCATGCATTTAATTAAGTCTTTTGGAACAAACATTATTATCACAGTTGTCACATTAATCATCCAGTTGTTTTTAGGGTAAATTCTACATCGGTAAATAAAGCTAATCATTCTGTTGGATGTTCAAAAGTTCATAAGTATCTTCTGCTCACCAAGCCTGCATTGATTTGATCAAAAATATACTAAAAACAGTAACACTATGAAATATTATTACAATTTAAAGTAATAATACAATAAAATATAATTTATTTCTGCGATTAAAGCTGAATTTTCACCATCATTACTTCAGTCTTCATCACATGATCCTGCAGAAATCATTCTCATATGATTTGATGCTCAACAAACATTTATGATTATTATCAATGTTGAAAACAGTTGTGTACATTTTTTTTTTTTTTTGACTCTGATGAATGGAAAGTTCAAAAGAACTAAATTTATCTGAAATAGAAACTTTTGTAGCATTATACACTACCATTCAAAAGCTTGCGGTTAGTAAGAATTTATATAAAACATGTTGGGAAAGAAATTAATACTTTTATTGTTGTGGATTTTTTTTTATGGAATACTGTCTTCGTTAGGCTATATCTCCCCGAGAGAAACTTATTTCTGCTTTTGTTGTATATAGACAAACGTGGTCATTAGACTTTTTTTTATTGTGGGCCTACAAAACCTCTCAGCCCCAGGGCCTGACGGCAGGTTAATGCGGGCCTGTCTCTAACGTATGCTCAGGGGAAGTGAGAAACATCAAAACTTGCCATCTAAAAGAAAGAACGTGTTTCAATGCCGTATTTTTGCATAATAACGAAATCATTCTAACTGGACTTGCAATTTTTCCATATCGTGTCAACTCTTTCATAATGGCGTCGTTTGAGATGAAAGGTGACACATTTAAAATAGTTACTCTAGTAGTCGGAGCAGCTACAGGAGTCACGGCACAAACATTTCTTTAATCCAATTTCTGCTCTTTGTCAGCTGATTCAATAACTGCTCCATTTTCAAAAACCCTACATTATTATATTACTAGCATTATTAATTCGTGATGCTGAGGGAATATTCTCAAAACCGACCAATTCTCCCACCACTGCGAGTACATCTTCCACACTAACACCAAGCATGGCACACACCTGCACCCATTTCGAATTGACAGGTGTGGGTTTACCTGTATAGGGTCAGACGCTATGCCGACACTTGTCAAAAGCTGCGAGCTGCTTAAAAGTACACAACTACTTTCCTAAATTATAATATATTGACCAAAAAAAAGGGAAGAGGAAAAAATAAGCTGAAAAAAAATTATTTTCAAGCTCACTTGACAAACAAACACACTCCACTCTTCTCACCACACTCGCACATGCGTACAGAGAGGGAGAGAGAGAGAAAGAGAGAGAGGGAAGTTATGTTTAATTTGGTTATCACAGAGCACTTAAGGCAATTATTAAAACTGAGATCATTACACAAATGTACATGTTTTTCATCCTTAAATATCTGATCGCATCAGGCAGAGTTGCAGCCCCCTTTTTATTATTTACCCCCCAACACACACACACACACACACACACACACACACTGGTTGCACATTAGAGATGCACAGAAACACTTCAGTTTGCAGTCATTATTCCAGTTGTCATTTTAAGTAGCAGAATAATGCTTCATCTGACGGTAATCTACAAGACGTGCAAAAAAAAAAAAAAAAAAAGTTCAGATCGAATCTCATAAATATAAATTATACAAGTTCCATAACAGCAAGTTTTCTTTTCCTTGTAGCTTTAAACCACAGATTTATATGATTATTTTTCATAAAATGTATGAAATTATTTCAAACCCACTAAATGGATCTCTTGTTTTATGTCGGTTCTCTCTCTCTCTCTCTCTCTCTCTCTCTCTCTCTCTCTCTCTCTCTCTCTTCAAGAGAAACTACATCTGCAAGAGAGAGTGAGAGAGAGATCTGCTAAATTAAAGGCTACTAAATGCTTTTTCTGAAGAATTCGACTCTTGTTGAGAGTCTGTTCCCATCTGGACTAACCGTTGCTGAGGCAGCTGAAAATACACATCTGTTTACCAGCCATAAATACACTTTCTCTCACACACTTATATGCCACATTAAACTCAGATGTGTATTGTTTTCCCTGTACATTTTAAAGACATCTCATTAAGTGTTGAAACTGTGGTTCCCCGTCTGTCGCTCACTTCGACGTCGTGTCGAAGAAGCGACACTAGGGGTCTCTCTTGAGCGCCGAAAGATACCTCTGATCTATGAAAAAAGGCCAATGAGAGTTGGCGAACAGTATTTGCATACTCCACCTCCGGATACGGATATAAAGGCGAGAGAAATACGCTCGTTCATTCAGTAATTTTCTTCGGAGCCGATGGTCGTGTGAATGCTGTCTGCTGTGCTACACACAACTGATCCTGCTTCTGATCCTCTCAACGCTCTGCTGCTGTTGGATTTACGGCGCACTTCAGCGGCTGTTTTCTCTTCTCTGCCGGCGTGCAGTTTGCCCCTGGGCACTTCGACAGCGCAGAGTTGAAAGAGTTCCCTTTCCAAAAGAGTTATATTTCCTCATAAAGAGTTTATTTCTCTAAAAGAGCAATATACAGTGGTGTTGAACGCCCTTTTCAGGGCGCGTCTTTATAAAGATGCCATTCAACCCCTGTGTAGTTCCTGGATGCGGTAGAGTGCTCTCCGCTTCTGACGGCCACAGGCGCTGTCTCGTGTGTCTGGGCGCCGATCACACCGAGGCAGCGTTTGTGGATGGCTCATGTTCTCATTGCGAGAACATGACCATGGTAACGTTGCGGTCGCGACTCGCTTTCAATAGAAAGCACGCCACTCCAGCCGCCCCCCGTATCGCTCCTTCTTCCCACGGGATTGAGGACGATGCGGTTGGCGCTGGAGGCGATTTGGGGAGGGCAGCGGGTGCGCTTCCGCCGGGCACGTCCCCGCGGACCACCCGCCCCCTGACACGCTCGTTTACCTCCGTCCAGCCTCGAGGTAACGGCAACTCGCCTCCGGGCCGGTCTGCCTATCCTCTGGAGCCTGAAGCCGATGAGCTCGCTGCTCCGTCGGAGAGCACGGCATCTGACGCTGACTCCTCCCCTGGACTGCCGCCTTCGGGCCAGCAGGCCCAGGCTGAAGCGGACGCGCAGATGTCCGACATGCTTGCCCGGGCCGCCGTCGGGGTGGGGTTGGACTGGAAACCTCCACCCTCCCCACACCCGTCACGGTTGGATGACTGGTTCCTGGGGTCTGGGCGCCGCTCACAGCCACGCCCCCCCCCGGTCCCGTTTTTCCCGGAGGTGCATGACGAGCTGACGTCTTCATGGAGAGCGCCGCTCTCCATTCGTCAAAAGCCCTGCTCGTCCGCTCTCGCTACCCTCGATGGTGGAGAGGCCCACGGGTACACGGAGATTCCCCAGGTGGATAGGGCAGTTGCGCTCCATCTTTGTCCCGGTAACCCTACCACCTGGCGCGGACGCCCTGTACCCCCTTCCAAGGCCTGTAGGACTTCATCCTCCTTGAACAACAAAGCCTACAGCGCCACGGGACAGGCCGCCTCCGCCTTGCACGCCATGGCCATCCTGCAAGTCCACCAGGCCAAGGCGCTCAGAGGTCTGCACGAGGGTAGCCCTGACCCCGATGTGCTGCAGGAACTGCGCTCAGCGACCGACCTCGCCCTCAGAGCTACGAAGGTCACCGCGCAGGCACTCGGGCAGGCGATGGCCACCCTTGTGGTCCAGGAACGTCATCTTTGGCTCAACCTGGTCGAGATGCGTGAGGCCGACAAAGTCCGCTTCCTCGACGCCCCTGTCTCCCAGCTTGGCCTCTTCGGCGACACCGTCGAGGACTTCACCCAGGAGTTCTCCGCGGTGAGAAGACAGACGGAGGCTATTTCTCACATCCTGCCTCGCCGCAAACCTGCCGCCAGGGCCACTGCCCCGTCTGCTCGCCGAGGGCGTCCACCTGCGGCTAAGAAACCTGCTCCGCCTCAACCCGGGCCCAGCTCTCGGCCCCTGCGTCGAGCACACCGCAGGAAGCAGACGCCCCCCGTCTCCCGGACTCCCCCGAGGACCCGGAAGGCTCCTAGGCGGTCCTGAGACGGATGACCCAGCGACACAGACGTTAGCTCCGGAGGTGGTAAGACCACTCCGTCCCCCGGTGGAGGGCCGGGAGGAGAATCTTTTGTTTTCAAACAATTTAATTTGCCGCTCCCCCTTAGACGGGGTTACGGTACCCACATTCTCAATAAAAGAGCTATTTCCTATGTCTCTGGGTCACCTGGCCTGCAAATGTCGTTCTCACGGCACTTTGCCCTTAGATCTCAACAGTCCTGGCTACCTGGACACGGACCACCCGTCTTCAGCCCCACGACTGTCCCCCGGCCGGCCGGTTCCGATGAGTCTAGAGGACGCCTACCCAGGACCTCCTCCTCAGTCGCTAACCCGCCCCCAGCCGGGTGTGCGGAGCAAGGTAAGTGCTTTGAGTCTTTTCTCAGCACCTCAGCCGCGGGTCGCCCTGTCGCCGCCCAACGCTGCCCTACCTGCTCCGCCCCGCTGCGAAGCCCCGCCGGGTACGTCCAAATTAACCGTCCCCTTGGTGCCCCTAGCGCAGCAGTTGGACGCGTGGCTTTCACTTCCCAACCCGTCTCGCTGGCTGGCCCGGACCATCCGACTCGGTTACGCAATTCAGTTTGCCAGGCCCCCGCCCCCCTTCATGGGCGTCCACTTTTCCGCAGTACACGGCGAACACGCCAAAGACGCGATAGAGCCTGTCCCTCCAACCGAGATGAAGAAGGGTTTCTACAGCCCTTACTTCATCATACCCAAGAAAAGCGGCGGCTTACGACCAATCTTGGACCTTCGAGTTCTCAACCGAGCATTGCACAATCTCCCGTTCAAGATGCTCACGCAGAAACACATTTTAACCTGCGTCCGGCATCTAGATTGGTTTGCAGCGATAGACCTGAAGGACGCGTACTTCCACGTCTCCATCCTGCCCCGACACCGACCCTACCTGCGGTTTGCGTTCGAGGGCCAGGCGTACCAGTACAAAGTCCTCCCCTTCGGCCTGTCTCTGTCCCCTCGCGTCTTCACGAAAGTCGCAGAGGCAGCTCTTGCTCCGCTCCGAGAAGCCGGCATCCGCATACTCAACTACCTCGACGACTGGCTCATTCTGGCCCACTCGAGAGAGTTACTATGCGCCCACAGAGACCAGGTGCTCAGGCACCTCAGCCGTCTGGGGCTTCAGGTCAACTGGGAAAAGAGCAAGCTCACTCCAGTTCAGAGCATCTCTTTTCTCGGGATGGAGTTAGACTTGGTCTCAATGTCCGCACGTCTCACCAACGAGCGTGCCCAGTCAGTGTTGAACTGCCTCGCCACCTTCAGGCCAGGCACAGCGGTCCCCTTAAAACTTTTCTAGAGGCTCCTGGGGCATATGGCGTCCTCCGCGGCGGTCGCGCCGCTGGGGTTGATGCATATGAGACCGCTCCAACACTGGCTCCAGACCTGAGTCCCGAGACGAGCATGGCGCCACGGCACACACCGGGTAACAATCACCCCCGCCTGCCAACAAACATTCAACCCCTGGACAGACCTCTGTTTCTTACAGGCTGGAGTACCCCTACAGCAGGTGTCCAGACACGTCCTGGTCACGACCGACGCCTCCAGATTGGGTTGGGGCGCCGTTTGCAATGGGCACGCAGCCTCAGGCCGTTGGAAAAGGGCCCAGCTGCGTTGGCACATCAACTGCCTTGAGTTGTTGACCATCCTTCTAGCCCTGCGGCAGTTTCACCCGTTAATTTGCGACAAACATGTCCTGGTCAGGTCGGACAGCACCACTGCACTCGTGGCTCCTTACTGGCCCACCCGGGCCTGGTTCTCGGACCTCGTGCTCCTCGCAACAGCCCCTCCCTGGCGAATTCCCCTGAGGAAGGACCTTCTTTCTCAGGGACGGGGCACGCTCTGGCATCCGCACCCAGACCTCTGGAACCTCCACGTCTGGTCCCTGGACGGGACGCGGAAGATCTAGCTGGTCTACCACCCACGGTCGTAGCCACGATCAACCAAGCAGGAGCCCCTTCTACCAGGCAACTCTACGCCCTGAAGTGGCGTCTGTTTGTCAATTGGTGTTCTTCCCGGGCAGAAGACCCACAGAGGTGCGCAGTTAGGTCGGTGCTCTTGTTCCTACAGGAGAGGTTGGAGGGGAGGCTGTCCCCGTCCACCTTGAAGGTGTATGTTGTCGCTATCGCAGCTCACCACGACCCAGTAGACGGCAAGTCTCTGGGCAAGCACGACTTAATCGTCAGGTTCCTAAGAGGCGCCCGGAGGTTAAACCCCTCCCGGCCAAACCTGTTCCCCTCCTGGGATCTCTCGGTGGTCCTCGCCGGTCTTCAGAGATCCCCTTTCGAGCCGCTAGAATCAGCTGGACTCAGGGCCCTCTCTCTAAAGACGGCCCTGCTGATCGCGCTCGCCTCCATCAAGAGGGTCGGGGACCTGCAAGCGTTCTCTACTAACGACACTTGCCTGGAGTTCGGTCCGGCAGACACTCATGTGATCCTAAGACCTCGACCGGGCTATGTGCCCAAGGTTCCTACCACGCCCTTTAGAGATCAGGTAGTGAACCTACAAGCGCTGCCCCGGGAGGAGGCAGACCCAGCCCTCTCAATATTGTGTCCGGTACGTGCCTTGCGTGCCTACCTGGAACGCACCCAGAGCTTTAGGCACTCTGAGCAGCTCTTTGTCTGCTTTGGAGGACAGCAGAAAGGGAATGCTGTCTCCAAACAGAGGTTGTCTCACTGGGTGGTGGAGGCCATTCAATTGGCCTACCACACCCAGGCCGTGCCACCCCCCTTACGGGTTCGGGCCCACTCCACTAGGGGTGTGGCATCCTCATGGGCACTGGCGAGGGGCACCTCCCTAGCAGACATCTGCAGAGCTGTGGGCTGGGCAGCACCTAACACCTTTACGAGATTCTACAATCTCAGGGTTGAGTCAGTCTCGTCCCATGTTCTCTCAGGTCCGAGCCCGTAGAACTCGGTACACGTCGACGATCTGACCGGGTGATTCGCTTGTTCCAGCGCCGTTTCCCTCTGCCAAGGCAAAACAGTGCGCTTTTGTCCCAGAGGACCTACAGTAGGTCCCTGGTTGATTCCTCCCTAGCCCTTCGGGCCCGCAGCAGTTCAGCGGAGAAACGTGCTGGTCCAGTCCACTACGGGTACCTCCGGCTACCCCTACTGGAATAGGTGCTCCACAGATCAGGCCTCCTACGGGACTCCTCCTGTGTGTATTTCCGCGGTACGGTCACCTTACGAGCTGACCCGCATCTCCCTTAGGCAGTCCTTCGCTGCCCTCCGGTCGCCGTGTTGTAGCAATTCCCCCCTCCTCGAGGTTGGATCTACCACCGCGCCATTTTTCTCCCACATGCCCAAAGTGGCCATGTGATGTATTTTGCCACCTTTACCTCCCCTGCCGGGTGGGTGTGGCCTCTGCAGGGTCTTTTCCCCCTAAAAGAATGGGAATTCAGGAATAAGACCCCCTTCCCTCGATGCGGTAAGGGCACCGGCTGCTCTTGCTCTATGCCGAGAAAACATAGAGAGAAAAGAGGCCCAGCCAGGCTTGGCCCGTTCCCTAGTTGGTAGCGTCACCTTGTTCCCCCCTAGGGTAACCAAAAGGATGCTGACGCTTTTTCGGGGCATTGGGGAAGAGTACGTGCAGCCTGAACACAGTTGGTCGCTTGTGCACGTGCAAATACCTGCCCGCTTCTGTGTCAGCAGTACACGTACATGGCTCAGCGCATGGCGAGTTTTGAAGTGGACCCCTAGTGTCGCTTCTTCGACACGACGTTGAAGTGAGCGACAGACGGGGAACGTCTCGGTTACGTATGTAACCTCCGTTCCCTGATGGAGGGAACGAGACGTCGTGTCTTCCCGGCTACGTCGCTGAGCTGAGCCGCTGAGGTGCCCGGTACACTCCCGGCTCCTCAGAAAAATCCTGAATGAACGAGCGTATTTCTCTCACCTTTATATCCATATCTGGAGGCGGAGTATGCAAATACTGTTCACCAACTCTCATTGGCCTTTTTTCATAGATCAGAGGTATCTTTCGGCGCTCAAGAGAGACCCCTAGTGTCGCTTCTTCGACACGACGTCTCGTTCCCTCCATCAGGGAACGGAGGTTACATACGTAACCGAGACGTTATGAAGTTTAGGAAATCTCTGGAGTTAAACCATAATCTCTTGATGCTGGATGACAACTGGGTATTATAACTATTTACTATACCACCAAGATCCTATTTATAAAACAAATAAACAAACAAATCTGTTTGATGCTGCTAATTTGTGAGCTCCGAGAGTGTATAAGAGTGAAGCTTTGCAGATATTGTTGTACATTAGCCTTTGCTACACATAACTGCAAGCCATTAAGTAACTTTGAAAATAATTGGATTTTTTTAAACTAAATATGCAATATGTTATAAATTCTCTAAAACTCAAGACACTTATTATTAAAAAAAAAAATGTAATAGACTGTAATTAGTGGATTATTTTCACTTTGAAGCTGAGCATGCCAAGGACAGGAGTCTGAACTTAAAAGGCACATCCAGTGGAAAGCTTGCTTATCATTGTATTCTACACTCACAGAGCACTTTATTAGGAACACTATGGTCCTAATAAAGTGCCATATGTAGTCTTCTGCTGTTGTAACCCATCTGACTTAAGGTTCGACGTGTTGTGCATTCTGAGATACTATTCTGCTCACTAAAATTGTACAGAGCGGTTATCTTAGTTACTGTAGTCTTTCTGTCAGCTCAAACCAGTCTGGCGGCAGCTGTGGTTCAAGTAGTAGAGCGGGCTATCCACTAATTGCAGGGTTGGTGGTTCAAATCCCAGCCTAGTGGTTGCGTTCCAGCTCCTCATATACCTATATATCTAGGGAAGTGGCATGCAAATTCCACTCGCCAATTTTCATTGGCCTTTTCTCAAAGATCAGAGATGTCTAGGGCTCCCAGGAGCAACCGCTAGTGACACTACATCAAATGAGTGACAGAAGGGGAACCATGATTTCAAAGGAGAGTTGCTGTATTTTCATATTACCTACTTTACTTAATTGACTACTTTGTTAGCGGTGGGAAAACATACACCTCACATTATGACAATTCAACTTGGTCTAAAAAAAAAAAAAAAACTATTTTTGAGAAGTTTGAGTTCACTGGAGGGTTTTGACATGAAAAGTTTCATATTTTTATTTTCTTTACCATCAGTTTTCTAATTTGGTCACTTAAGTTTTATGTTAATGAAAAACGTGTGACCCCTCAACAATCTATAATTAAGATAATCATTGAAGTCTGCTGGCTGACTGTAAATGAAAAAATCCACATTCCACAGTTTTTCTTCCTTTTCTTTGCATTCCCTTTTCTACCTTTATTTCACTCTGTCTGATTTTGTCAGTGACATATTCTCTCCCTACCTGCTGCAGGCAGTAATTTCTTCCTCAGGGCTGAATGGATGTAGCATTGTCGAAGGAGATAAGACCTAATACTCCCCCCACCCCCCAATCTCAGCATGCATTGATCCTAGTGGAAGCACAGCACATTCGCACCAAATTTAATTAGCCCAACTAATGTCATTTCAAACTCAATGCATTTCTAATCCTCCACAATTACCAAAGACATCAGCACACTCATTCTGCCTCACCATTTAGCTATATTATCTGACCAACTGAGAGACACACATTCTGTGAAAAGCATAATTCTGATCACAGTGTCATCTATTTGAGCTTCACTATCAAATTTTATGTCAGAATACATGAACTTCTCATTTAAAAGATTATCCGCTGCGCCTTCACAAATTTCAATTGAGCAAATTTAAAATTGTAATTATGTTTTTAAATTGATGCATATTTTTCTCTTGCTCTACTGATTTGGGAGATGAGTGAGTTGATGATTTTATGGACTTCGCTTTGCTTGACTGTCCTTGGTGAGTTAATTGTCTCTAAATTCCAGTCCAAGAAACAGATCATTGTTGGCTAAGAGGGAGATGATTTGGAAACACCGTTCTATGGCTCTATAGGTAAAATACACAATTCAGGCACACATCACAACAAAATAGTTTTTGATTCATAAACATCTGGTCACTTGGCTATTTATGTGTTTCTGCAAAAGGTGCAACCATGTTGCCTGCATACAGCTTTGTGGTTTGGCTCAAGGGTAACCCTTTGGAAGTTTGCCACTAATTTTGGGGAATTTTGGGGCTTAGGCTTCAAAGATGTTGGCCATATTGGCTTTAAGGGCAGCAATGTAGATATACTGCCCATGAGATGCAGCCATTTTGGCTCCAGGGTATCCCTGTGGATATTTTCTCTTTCTTTTTTCTGAGAGTTAGCCATGTTGGTGACAGAGCCAGTGTATGCCCTGTCACAGGAAGCAGTCTGTGGGAACTGGTATATTGCTGGCTCCAGATGAACAGTCTGGTTAGAAAGCCTTCTGGAGTCCTGGGCAGGACTATGTGTGTACATATTCACATGCAAATATGTCCAAGAGCAGTCCAGAGCAGACTGCAATAATAAAAAAATAAATAAATCTACAATGACAATTTTTTACACACATCTTTACTTAGCAAAGTATCAAACCTGTCCTTTAAAAACTAATGCAAAGAACTCATAACAACAAAGACATCACAGATCAAAGGTTAATGCATTTATAATCCTTTACAAATAGATTTAGACATTAGCATACTCGTTCTGCTTCACCGTTGAGCCTTTTAGTATGAACAAACTGTTTTCAATTGTGCAATTTGATATTTTAATTATGTGTTAGAACAGGATGCAATCTCTCTTGAAAAACCCTTAACATACTTTTAAAAACAAACAGAAAATTCACGCACCCCAGGTAAACAAACCAATGATTTCATATTTTCAAGGCTGTGGCATAATAATAATACCCTGATTGTGAAAATGTGGATCTCTCCTGTGACAATATAAAATGCCAAATAAAATGTTTTGATGTCAGAGTTAAGGAACAAATTAGAAATAGAAAGATAGGTAGAGTGTCTCACTTTAACACACTTTTTACCTTGGAGCATGCAGATAATTGCTAGAATATGTGCAGTGGTTGCGTCTCATTGGCAGCTTTTATTCCCTAGCGTGACTCTTTTGGCAGTAGCAAAGGATAGAAAAAGACTCTCTTGTACTCCATGAACTGATAAAAACTGGTCAAGGTCCATCCAAAATCAATTATTGTCGGTGAAAGGATTAAGATCCACCTATAGCTAATGCTAATGTAATTTCAGTGCTGCTGCAATTAACAAATGAAAGAACCTGAAATTATTTGGATGAAAAAATATTTTATGGCCATAATATCAAGATATAGAAACTAAAATCCAGCTTGCCATTTTTGGGCAATGGATCGTTTATGTAAGGGTAACCAGATAATGACACTGAAGACAAGAGTGTAGAAACGATCTGAAAACAACCTCTCTACACTGTATAACACTTTTTAGAATTTTTAAAAATGTTTTTAAGACTATGCAATATCATTTGAAAGCATATCAACTGAACTTTTAAGAAACATCAAAATATTTTATGATAGAAATTTCATGATTAGACAAAATGTTGAAACCATGCACAAATGAAAATTTTCATATTAACAAAATAATTATCATATCATTTAATGACTGTTTAAAGAGCAATATAATTTTTTTATATGTATCCCAGGGTTTCTCACAAGTCTATGGAATGAGATCTATTTTTTCATAATGCTATTATAGCAAAAGCTACCATACACAATACAGTATATGGTAGTGAAATTTGACAATTATCTATTTCTATTTTGATACCACAACAAAAAAATAAAACAAAATATAAAAAAATATATATTTTTTAAATTTTGTATGAATTAGTTTTCAAATAATTATTCATGACAAGTCAACAATCTGTAATAGAATAAGATCAAAGAAAAAAAAATACAAAATAAAAGCAATACATAGAAACTAATTAAAAACAACAGAACAACAACAACAAAATCAAAGAAAACTGTGCATTTTTAACAGCTTTTATATATATATATATATATATATATATATATATATATATATATATATATATATATATATATATTTTAGAACTGTCGATTTAACACGTTAATTCGGTGCTATTAATTTTATTCAAAATAACATGTTAAAAAATTAACACAATTAATCGCAATGCCCCTGGACCGTAATAAGGAAGAGTCCTGAGAAATGCAAGCTTGTAGTACCATCTGTTTACTACAGAGGGCAGTAATTGAAACTTCAGCTGTGTGGCAACGTGCAGTTTATATAGTGAACAAAACAACCCTTCAGCAGGCAGCACAACACAAACATGCGTTACGCTCTTGCATTCAAAACATTTGATGGAGCGCAAATTAGAACTAAGGGATCTCAAGATGTGTTCTAAGTATTAAACTATATTTATCTTGACACAGGGACCTAAAAATGTTATGTTCATGATGCAACGCAACAGAGACACTACACAAGCATGTCTGACGCAGGTGTATATTGACAGGTCCTTAAACAAGCCCTCATAATAAATCTCAAACTGATTGACAAATTCTCTTGCAAAATGGATTGCTGTGAACTGTATGGTAATGATTGGCTTATGTTCAATAATATGGTAGTAAACAATACATTGTATTCTAAAGCCATTTTTTGTATTTTCTTATCAATGATTAACTCTTCTGCCACAAGAATTTGATGCATTTTAATTATCTGAATATTTAAGAAAAATCGGCATCAAGCGGGGGCAATCCTATTTCAGGGTAGCTGGTTAAAGAATCTTTCACTATAGAAACCGAAATGCCCTTCACCATTTGGACAGTATGTTTTCTCCAATGTGGAAACTCCAGTAAGAGGTAAGTGTCTTGAGTTGTGTAATTATTCTGTCTGTTTTGTCTCTCAGCTGTGATGAGCCATAATGCTGAAGTTGTTTGTTTAAGCCATTTAAAGCTATTTTCTAGCTGTAGTTGTTTAGTAGTAGTAATATGAGCGATCACGAAGTGCTGTTGTATGTAAACAATGACTGATAGATTACCTTCACGTCACCAACTGCTCATATTACACACAAAAAAATATATTTTGCCACCACCTGCTGGCTAACATATGTAATGTCATAAAATAAAAAATACATGTAATAGACATCATACAGTAACTCTTAAAACATCTGCACTACTCTTACACTTTAGTTTAGAATGGCACAAACAAAAGCGGAGTGATACACACAGCCTATCAAGTAAACATTCTGAATAAAATTAACTACTAGCTACTGGTCTTCACTGTTTGATTACATCCCATGAATACTTCATGAAGCTACACAATTTATCAAGTCAAGAGCAGTGAGTGGTTTATATGTTTTCTTGTATGATTAATATTAACGACATACTTATCAGCAGCAAGTCCTATTAGGTTACATTTATACTTATACTTAAGTCTGACATTTAAATAAAACAAAAATTGTCTCACTGTTAACATTCACTTTATATATGACTGACTTTGTTTAGAGCAATACCCCACCAAGACGGGCATTTTTTTGGATTACCACGAGTGCTCTCGGGGCACAAGCACATGTAAAGCGTTTACACACATAGACCGCCTGTCTGTCAAACACCACGCTACAGTAGTGAGAAAATAAATATTCAAAATAAAACAAAAATAAAAAACCTGTTTTTTGACCTGTTATCGAGATCGCCCAGTGGTTCTCTTGAAATCAGAGTAATAAGCACCCCTTTTGTATATACCAATCATACTGAAATGGCGGACTGCGTTCGTTGTATGAACCAAACAGCACCAAACTTAATGACATCGAAGTCAATAAATTAATCTGTCTGTTGTGTCTCTAAGCTTTGATAAGCCATAATGTTGAAATTGTTCATTTAAAGCAATTTTCTTGATGTAGTTGTGTAGTAGTAATACGAGCAATTAACTAATTTCAGACAGCTTTCAAACATGATCGACTGGGTGCCGTTCACCAAGTGCAGTGCAGTTTCTGTCTCTAGCAGTGGTGAAGAAACACTAGCCCGGAGCTGCATCCTATCCAATCGCGTGCGTTTATGCAAATTAGTCTTGTGACAAGATCCATGTCCCATCAAATCACATGCATATATGGTAATTAGTCTTGTGACTAGATCCGCATCCTATCCAATCGTGTGCATTAGGCTGTAGCAGAAATATACTGTGAGCAGCAATACAGATACTGGTATCTTTCGCTAAAACACACTACAGAAAACGTCTCGGGTTACATATGTAACCCTTGTTCCCTGAAAAAAAACGTAACGAGATGCTGCGCTGAAAAGCATTTTGGGAACACGTCTCAGTTGTGACCAGCTGTGAATATGTGTGCAACACGTAAATGAACATTGACCGGAATTTATAGCCTCTGTCGGAGTAATCATTGGACGCACCTGGCGCAGTGGCTATAAATAGATGCGTCACCGGAGCATCATCAGGTATTTTTTCTGAAGAGCAGTCCCGGGGTATCCCTGTGCGGCAGAAAAGTGCAGCATCTCGTTCCGCTTTTTTCAGGGAACAAGGGTTACATACGTAATCCGAGACGTTCCCTTTACAAAAAGCTTCACTATGATGCTGCGCTGAAAAGTGCTTTGGGAAAGAGAATACCCACGCCACCGCACTGTGGCTGTCCGGACCCCCTACGTGTGTAGTGTGCTCATAAGAGCATGAGAGGGCTCAGACATGGGCTTGTGATGTCGACTCAAGGACATAAGAGCCCGAAGTGGCATGAACATCCAAGCTGTAGAATCTAATGAATGTGTGCGAAGAGGACAAGCCTACCGCATCACAAACATGCTGCAGAGGGACTCCTCTTGCCAAGGCTTGAGAGGAGGCGACCCCTCTGGTAGAGTGAGCCCTGATACCTACAGGCGAAGCTTGACCGCACGCCTCGTAGGCCAGGGTAATAGCGTCCCTCACTCAATGCAACATAGTCTGCTTGGTGGCGGCCGCCCCCCTGTTGTGGCCCCCATGGCAAACGAATAGTTGCCCTGACTTATGCCACTGGCTAGTGGCGGTGGACATAGGTCTGAAGGGCATGGACTGGACAAAGCCTGTGAAGTCTTTCCTGCTCCGGCGTAGAGAATGGCAGGGAGCAGAAGGCTTCAAGTGTGACCAGGTTTAAGGTCGAGAAAGGCACCTTAAGAAGGTAATCGGGATGAGGGTGCAAAATTTCTTTGGTCATTCCTGGGGCAAACTCTAAACAGGCTGGCAAAACAGACAGAGCATGTAGGTCCCCAATTCTCTTTAGAGAGGTAATAACCATAAGAAAAACCATCTTGAGAGTCAGAAGTCTGTCAGACGCTGACTCTAGAGGTTCAAAAGGGGGTCTCAACCAGACCCTGAAGGATTATTGCTAAGTCCAAAGAAGGGGTCCTGGTCCAAGCAGGAGTCTGCAGTCGCCTGGCTCCACGAATTAAACAGGAGAGTAGAGGATGTCTCCCCAAAGGCACCACGTCCATCAGGGCAAGCCGAAATGGCGGCCACATCAACCCTGAAAGTGGCGGGGTGTATGCCTGCTGACAGTTTTTCCTGCAGAAAGTCCAGAACTGAAGCAATCTGGCAGTTAACTGGATCTGCGTTATGTGTACTGCACCATTTTTCAAAGATACCCAATTTATTGGCGTAGATCCTTCTTTTAGAGGGAGCCCTAGCACTTAAAATGCTCTCGATAAGCTCAGGTGAAAGTCCTGTGTCCCTCAGTTGGTACCCTTCAGGGGCCAAACGTAAGGTTCCACAGCTCGGGCCGGGGATGAAATATTGTCCCCTGTGCCTGAGATAGAAGGTCCTTCTTGTTCGGAATCGCCAAGGCGAGCCGTCGAGGATAGACATTATCTCCAAGAACCATACCCTGTTCGGCCAGCGCGGCGCTATCAGTAAGAGGCAAGACCCTTGCTGGCGAACTCTTGCAAAGACCCCCGGGAGCAGAGAAACCGGGGGAAAACGCATACAGGCACATTCTGGGCCATGTATTCGCCATCGCGTCCAGACCCAGGGGGGCTGGATGACACAGAGAGAAGTAGAGGGGACATTGCGCTGCCTGAAAAGAGGCAAAGAGGTCCACTTCTACCCTGTAAAACCTCACCCAGATTTGCTCTACTACCTCGGGGTGGAGTTTCCACTCCCCCATCGGTAATTTCTGTCAGGACAGTAAATCTGCTCTCACATTCAGGCATCCAGGGATATAAACTGCCCTGAGTGACAGGAATTTGCCCTGGGCCCAAAGGAGAATCCGACGTGCCAGGAAATTCAGCTGGCGTGAGCGTAGACCTCCTTGAAGATTTATGTAGAAGACTGCTGTTGTGTTGTCCACCCGCACCAAGACACAGCAGCCTCTGGAGGAAGTATTTCAGAGCCAGAAATACAGCCATCAACTCGAGACAGTTAATGTGACAATCAAGCTGACGACCCTCCCATTCCCCTTGAGCTGGACGACCACTTAAGACCGCTACCCAGCCCGTCAGGGAGGTGTCTGTTGTTAGCAGCCTGCGACGACAAGACACACCTAGAGTGGAACCCAAGGGAAGAAACCGGGATCTGAACCACATAGAAAGGGAACGAAGCCTGCGGCACGTAACCCTTATTTGCCTTAGGGGATTGGCCCTTGGATGAAACCCCCAGGCTTTTAGCCACAGCTGGAACGGTCTCATGTGCAGAAGGCCCAAAGGGATCACCGTGGACGCAGACGCCATGAGACCTAATATTCGTTGATACTGACGAGCAGTGCAACCTTGACCTAGCCTGACTTTGCTCAGGGTGTTCTGAATGGAAATTATTCGAGTGGGAGACAACTGTACCCGCATCGTGATCGAAGTCCATATAACTCCCAGATAGGTAATTCCCTGGGTGGGAGAGAGAACGCTCTTTTGACGTTGAGTCTCAGACCCAGAGAAACCAGATGAGCTAAGATGATATCCCTGTGCTGAACTGCCAGTTCTTGGAACTGTGCTAGTATCAGCCAGTCGTCTATGTAATTCAGAATGCGGATACCCCGGAGTTGCAAAGGAGCCAGTGCTGTATCCGTGCATTTCGTGAATATGCGGGGTAATAGGGCTAGGCCGAATGGAAGAACCCGATACTGGAAGGCTTCGCCCCCAAAAGTGAACCTCAGGAACGTCCTGTGCTGTGGCAGAATTTCTATATGAAAATATGCGTCCATGAGATCGATAGTGACCAGTCAAAACGTGATGTTGGGCTTGTGACACGACCGTCTTGATAGTTAGGATCTAACCCTTCTTGAGGACCAGGAAGTATTTGCTGTAATAGCCTGACTCTTTTCTCTGGAAGGGGAGCACATTCTATGGCCCCTTTGACAAAGACATTTTGCAGTTCTTTCCACAGTAGACATGCCTGCCCCGGTTTCACGGTAGTGGGGACCACGCCGTTGAAACACGAAGGGCGGCGGGCAAATTAAATTCTATAGCCTTTTTCTACTGTTCTTAGGACCCGCACAGAAATACCGGGCAGAAGTTTCCACACTGCCAGGATCTCTGTGATGGGTATTAATTTCGACACTTCCTGTTGAGGGGACGTCGAGTGTTTTCCGCGTCCTGGAATAGGGCAGGAAGCAGCGGTACACCCAACTTTTTGTTGAAAGCCTCAACCTTCCGAAACACCAGAGGCGGTGGGAAAGGAGAGGATTCGTGGGGGTACCGGGAGGGGCAAAGTGAATGTAAACGCGCCCCATCCCGAGGGGAGCTACCCCCACAGGGCTGGGCGCAAGACCTTCAGGGTTTTTTCTTTTTAGAGATAACTCCCCTGAGGTCATGCTTTGGGAGGCTTTTGAGGGCGACGATCCTGTCCCTGGTCAACACGAGGGGGAGCACGACTCACCACACTCTGTTTCTGAGCCTCCCTTCTAGCAGGACCGGGGTGGGACTGGGTGGCTGACGGCCCCGCCCCCTGAATTCGGTGAGGAAAGATTTGCCTAAATGCTTCCTCATGGCTTTTCACCTGCTGGAACCTGGAGATAACTGTATTCATGGCATCTCCGAATAGGCATCAAGGAGGAAAGTTTTATCTTTGTCCTTGATGCCCGATAGGTTGAGCCACAGGTGTCTTTCCGTGCAGACATAGACTGGCCAATGGCAAGGGCTGTTTGCTTGGTTGCGCGGAGAGATAGGTCCGTGGCTCGACGAAGCTCAAAAAACGCTTCCTCGTTGAGCGCGGTACCTGCACTCAGGTCCTTAAGCAGATCAGCCTGGTATGCCTGTAACATCGCCATGGTGTTCCCTGACAGAAGAAATCAGACAGAAATTTATCCTCCAATTTGGAGCATTTAGGGGTCTCTTGTTGGCGTGGCCAGTCTATCTGAAGCCTGGCCACAGCACGAGTAACCACGTCAAGTAATTCCTCTGCTGATTTATTATCAAACCCAGAATGCTTGGAGGTGGTTAACTTGAAATCTGCCAAACCAAGAGATTCAAGGTCCCCCTCATGAACCAAAGAGGCGCAGCAGCGTGCTTCGAGATCACAGGAAGGACCAGCTGGGTCGGGGGAGAGAGCGAGCGAAAGGGACGGACCCGTCTCTCGCTCCTCAGCCAGATCCATGCGAGAGCCCCATGAGGGAAGTGTGGGCGCTGACTCCCGGAAGTAAGTGAGGCGAGCGCAAAGCATTTTGCCCGAAAGCAGATCGCAATGCTCGCACCCGCCCCGCCCCAACACAAGAGCAGCATGCTCTTCCCCCAGACAAACAAAACAAAACTCATGCGTCATAGACAACAGCTCATCATTTGCCCTGATTTTCAGTCCTTTTTTTTTAGAGGAAAGAGAAAGGAGAAAAGCTTCACTGTGCACCGCCTAACAGATTCTAACTCCTAACAGAGGAAAGAAAGTTTGACAGGCTTGTGATAGCACACAACACAGAATGGCTCTAAAAGACAAAAGATCTGATGATGCTCCAGTGATGCATCTATTTATAGCCACTGCGCCAGGTGCGTCCAATGATCACACCGGCAGAGGCTATAAATGCTGGTCACCACTGAGATGTGTTCTCAAAGCGCTTTTCAGCGCAGCATCATAGTGAAGCTTTTTGTAAAGGGAACAAGAATGAAGCAAAGGGAATTTCATGTGTCTGAAATTAATCCAATCGGTCAGCAAAACAATGTTTGTGATAGTGCTTCCAGAATGCCTTTAAACATGCTGATCATAAAAAAAGTCATTTTAGATAAAAAAAAAAAAAAAAATGGAATTGTTTAAAGTCTTTCACTAACAGATTATTTTTGTGAAAATTAATCAAAGATGTCATAAAAACAACTGGAAATTTGATATTACAATAATGTAGAGGAGATATCATGAGAATGTTTCCATTATTTGATATTTATATTCATTTATAGGTCTACTTAAATTTGAACTAACAGTATTTTAAGCTTTTCTTTTGTGATGTACATTGTTTGTTGTTGGTCGATTTTCACTTTAAGGAAAATATAAAAACGGTCCATTCAGACTTTTATATTTTCCACATTTTCTCTCGGGGTGTACCCTTGAAGCCCCATAATGTATCTTTCTTTATTCATAAGGTCTGACAATTCCCTAGGTATCTAAAAATTTTCAAATACAAATACTGGCCTGCTGTCATTCAGCTTCAAATCAAAAGTTGATTTTATCTTTTAATATTCATATCAAAGTGTACTCGGTTGATGAACTAATTGAAATATTTTAATCTTTTGGTAGAATATTCCCCAAACCCTACTACTTTGGCTTTGTCTCTGGGGCCCCAATGTCATAATTCTTGCCTAATTTTGAACAGACTGTTTTGACTTTATGAATTTTTCTTTTTTCTTTTTCAAACTACTATTGCTGCTAACTTGTACAATTATGATAACTATTTCATAAAATGTATTAATCATTCCTTATTTCATTTCATAGCTACAGTATATTGACTACTGACACCATGTAAGTTAATGCTAGGCAGAAAATGTAGAGATCAGACCTCTTAGAACTTTGATTGAATACCCCTGGTATATATTATGACATTAGATTATTGTTGTCACACACATGAATCTGTGAAGAAATCCTTATTGTCTGTACCCTTCAGTTTTTTGGCTGATGAGACATTATTGGTCATTCAGTGTTTCAGTGAAAAAGACTAACAATAAAAAAGGTCAGAGATTTTAAACTTGCTAAAAGTTACGCAAATGTATAATGTTTTCTTCTGTTAAACAACATTAACTTACAATAGACAAAGATGACTTCTATGTTTGCTCTAGTGATGGGTCTGTAATGAGATCTTAGTTTGTGGGCAATCGAGTCAGGAGACAACAAAGCAGGTTTAAGGTCAGTCCTGTTATTCTTCTCCTTAAACACACACTATCGATGGTAACCGTCAACAACAAATAAATCGTTTTTAAATAAATGAAAGCACTCTAAATAATAATCACTCTCTCGGATCAATGCTGTCGTGCTCTCTGGTCACCCCACTGACACTCTGGTGTCCCTTTTGGCTTCCCTTCACATCACTATAAAGAGAGACATGTGTTAGGGATAATTGTGAACCAGGCTTACTACTCTCTCTCTCCCGCAGACCGATACATGACCACGCCCCCCATGCCACAGGGTCGTTCATGAATGAGTAGTCTCAGAGAGTGGTTCGTTAATTTTGTGCTGGTTACGCAAGCACATTTTGCAACCTCCATTCGTTTGTAATGTGAATACCTCATAGGCGCTGTACAGGAAACAGAAATTATTAGTACACCTCTCGAGTTAACTGGTCCAAATCATTCGTTCTTTTGTCACGTGATAGCCCTATACACTATGCATTGCTCACACAGGAAACAGAAATGATTAGTTCACCTCTTGAGTCATCTGGTCCGAGTCGCTCATTCTTTTGTTGGTTCCTACGCACCTGACCAAAGACCTACAATACTATATTCTACCAGGCCTCACAGTCTGACAGCTATGCTAGGGTGGGCTGGGGGATATCATAGATGAGTATTTGGGATGGGGGTGGGGATACTACTAATTCATTGTCTTTAATTGGCGTAACATGGTGCATGTCAAGATCATAAGACCCAATATAACGATACAGTATTTTACACTTTTTCCCCATATATAAAAATGTATTGAAATAAATAAACTGATAAACATTTTATATATAATCATATGCAATTAGTTTATTAATTTTAACCTCTAATAGTTCTAAACATAACTAATATTAGCATTATATTCATACATTTTCTGTTATAGCATAATTTAAAGTACAGCTGCTTTGAAACAATGGCTGTTGTGAAAAGTGCTATACAAATACATTTTACTTGACTTGA
Source organism: Moxostoma hubbsi (assembly GCA_032164185.1). Taxonomy (NCBI): domain Eukaryota; kingdom Metazoa; phylum Chordata; class Actinopteri; order Cypriniformes; family Catostomidae; genus Moxostoma; species Moxostoma hubbsi. The sequence goes on from JAVLUX010000025.1 coordinate 24,141,861, forward strand.
CTCATAAAATTTTAGTAATGGAGATTCTATACTACCTCCATTATTAAGAAACAAAAATAAAGGAATACACTTTTAAATAAATAGAATTACAGCCTTAAAGCAAATTACAAAGACAAATTAGAGTCCCCACGAATGCAAGGATGGAGTGGAGAGAAATAATATTGTGGAAAATAAGGATGTAATGAAAGGAAATATATTAGATGGAGAGATCAATAATATATAAGATTAAGATCCAAAGATTTGACACAGATGGGAACTGCTTAAAGAAGTAATTATATAATATTAAATGATGACAATTATTTCTGTTTGACAGAAATTTAATAAGCAATGATACTGCCTATAAAGGCAAAATGCAAAATTGAGTTCTGACTGAAACAGGTCTCTAATGATTAGTCCGGTGACAGTCGAGTTTGTCTCACATCGTGATTCCACACCCGGCCCCTAATCAGGCTAATCATGCCTCAGAGAGGGATAAAGGCCGACTGGAGGCTGCAGTGTGAGAGAGAGAGAGTGATTCACGGATATCCGACACCTTTGTGTGTTTGTCATTGTTTCAGTTTTATATAAAACTATTATTTATATTGTTAAGCTGGTTCTCGCCTCCTCCTTTCCCTTTAATCCCTTTGCACTGGTGCCGAAATCCGAGAAGGAGGAGGGATGCGCCCTAGTAGAGTCCTCGCCAATACCATCCACCCAAAAGGAAAAATAGAATAGTTTAAAAAGCAATGACAAACAATAAACAAAAAACTATCACAGAACTGTAAAAAGATGTATAAAGATGTAAGATGCCTGGAGACAGACATAATCTCTCATCAATACCAAGTTAACAACAGGGAAAACAGAAGCACTTGTCCCGCAACATCTTCATCTAAGACCATTAAGGCCCTTGACATTTTATATATAAACAATGTTTCTGAAGTAAAGAAAATTAAGTCAAACTACAGTGAAATGTTACCATTTGGATTTAAATTCTTAATTGTGTCTGCTTCCCCTTGGACCAGGCTCATTATGGACCCAGAACCCCTATTTGAATGCATTGCAGAGATTGTGCCCTGGCACAGCACAGATCACACGGGTTCCTTTAAAAGCATGCTAATGTACTCCACTTCCCATGTTCTCATCTGCTTATTAATATACATATTTAAAAAGAGAACATTATGGAAATCAGGTCCAGCTCCAGATTAGATTTGAAGCCTAATAATTTAGTCTGAAATATAATTCCATACACATTAACTATCCACCTAAGGCAAAACAGTGTCATTCTCCCCTACTTTAACCTAATTACCCCACAAACATTAAAACCACATTTTGGGTATCTTGGGGAGAAAATAAGGATAGTCTATTGGGAGTTATGACCTGTGAAATATTCTTATTAAAGTTGGGGTGTATACAGTCTTTAATTATATATTTATTTAATTTTCCCCCCATTTGCAACAATTTAATATTTCCACATTTGGTCTACTCTCTAATCTACTTGAAGAACAAAAAATTATCAATAAATAACCAAATAAAACATTGCATGTGTTCTGAAATAGAGAAATTATGAGTTGAGGTTAATTGTGTTCACTGTGAATATTATTTTTAATGAATATTTTCTACTTATTTTAGGTAATTGCTGTTAATGCTGCTATTATTTTAAGTAAAACCCTTCAGTTCTGTTTCTAGCTTTGTAACAATTAACCTTCCTTAAGTTTATGTTCCCTGAAATTCACAATTAGTGCTGCCGAGCAGTTCTGGGATCTTTTTTTAGTCCTATAATAATCATCCATACACGGTTCTGCATAACTGAGCATTTGAGTTGCCTTGCAGCCAAGCCAGCTTGCCTTTTTGTATACACATATAATGTTCAGCTGGTTGCCTTGGCAACAGGAATGCAGAGTTTTGTGGCCCTCTTTGCTAACGTGTTGCCGCTGGCACTCCCTCTTAATGCTCAGTCACTTCCCATCATGCTCCTTGTTTTTAAGGTCCGCTCTGAAAAGACATCCTGAACACAGGAGCCCACACTGACACAGTGCACACTACATAAGCTGAAAAACTAAATTTGCTCCATCAGTAGTCCTCGAATAATATGGCCTATTCTCTCAGAAACCAGACTTTTGTTTTTTTCCTTTGGCAAAAATATGGTAAACTTTGCAGCCAGTCTAATCTGTCCAGTCTTGGACAATTCAGACCATCCCAATCACCAAATAGAAAAACAGTAAATAAAGAACAGAGTCCAGAAAGAACCCTCTACATGAAATATGCATTTGGGCTATATGAATATTTATCACATTCTTACTGATTTAACTGCTCTGTAATTTGAAGCTTTAATATGAAATGATGATAGTCAAGATGGATGTTATGTCCTCTCAGTTGGATCTGTATCAAAAATGCAAAAATTAAACATGGCTTAAATGAAACTTTTTTTTACTATTCCCTGCATGATCCATGATTGTGATCCATGGGTTCATTATCCATGATTATATGAAAGGCACTGAATATTCCACAATATCTCCCCCCAAAAAATAAGAGATTTCACAACATCACACCACAAATCGCTAGAGAAACCTGCTCACCAGTTCTTCTTTCTCTTCAATTATTTCTCTCTCGGTCTCTACCATGTCCCTGTACGCTCTCCCTGTCATACATGCATTTAGACATTCATATCTTTATAGACATCACCATTGTGTTGAGCTGTCAGGTCTGGCAGTAACTCTGCAGACATGTTCAAGTCCAGATCTATCATCCAGCCAGCCTTCAAACCCATATCCATCAGTGTACTCAAGCTCTCACATACCCCTGTCTGATCTCATCATATCAGACATCAGGGAGATGCTCTGTGACTGGGTGACTCAGTCTTTGAGCTGACAATGAGTGAGGGGTATGCCTAATGTTTCAAGGTGTATTGATGTTTTGTTGATGACCCTTGGGAGTACCTTTTAAAAAATAACAACAAACTTTTAAATATGTGTTTTAAACACTTAAAGAGGAGTCCAGTGACTGAGTTCTAATAACAATCTTTAATGAGTCTAACCTTATCAGCTTGGCATTAGACTTATAATACAAATCAATTTAGACTGAAGCATATAAAGACCCCATTTCGAGAAGCCAGGCCAAGACCTCATTGGATGATTTACTTTATTCTTTGAGCCTCAGGCCCTTAATCTGTTGTTATAGATTTTTAGTCTGTTAATTAAAATGTTTAAAAGCCTGGCTTTGAGGCCTAAAGTTAATGAACTGAGTTGCTGGAGGTCTCCACAATATGAAAAGAATTGACCAAGCAAGTAATAAATTAACCACTGTCATCCATTAAGACTAGATTTAAATCCTTGGGATTATCTTCCAGAACATCATTCCATCATGACAATCAGTCCACTTGGAAATTAGTCCAAACACACTCTTTTTGTCTCCTTCATTTCTATTTGTAAAAGATGTACTGTTTCAGCTTTATAGCTGGTGTATAATATGCATATGCAGTGTCAAAAAGTATATGGCAAATATGCCATTGCTCTTAACGTTAACAACACCATATAAGTTTAATTGTAGAGCAAGACGTTACTCTAGAGAGCCATTTATTTTTTGATGCTAAGCTCTAGTTTAGAGCTGAGTGTTTGTCCTCGAGTTAAAAAGACAGTTGCTGACCCTGATAATGCCATCTAATTTATAACACAGTGTCTGCCATTACTTTTCTAGTTGCTACTTGATCCAAGCATGAATAGACCCAGCAGCAGGGAAATTGAGTGTGTTCTTTGCACTTATAGATATTAGGTCACAATCCTGGTTTTGTCCTGCTTAATGGTTTCATTCACCTTCCATTATCATTATTCCTAAACCACAGGCATATTTTGGCTTGTTTGACATTTTAGATGAACACTGGCACCCAATGTGGAAACACTAACTCGTGATTTTTATTACAGACAGCTTCGCTTGAAGGTTGGCGTTATGCCTGGTAAGGAGCTGTCAGAATGGTAAGTGACCATTCTTAAAATGTCCCTCTTTGGGAGATGCTGTGTGAATACAAAGAGTGAGCCATCATGCTCTGGGCAAAGGGCCGTGCTCAGCAGAAAATGTGGCATTCTTGTGCTTGCTGTATTTATTGTAGTACACCAAAAGTATGAGCAGTTAAATATGCCCTATAAAGAGTGGACGCATAACATGCTGGGATTCCTACCTCACAAGAAGGAGTGGGGAATTGGCTGTGCAGAAAAAAATCCCTTTCCTAAACATATTTTTGTTGAAAAAAAAAACAAAAAACAGCTCAAATGAGTCTAAGGTGGCACCAAGCTAGTGTTCAGTTGATCTAGCTGGTCGGCCAACATGATTAAATGGGAAATGACATGCTGCCTCCAATTGTTCATCTACCTTGAAATAGACAACATTGTGCCAAATGAACTGATAAGCTGATAAACTTCATCCCACATTTTTGCATCAATTCATGCATGATTCAAGATTCTGAGGTAGCACTGTTGCTCTTGAATTTAAATATTTATTCCATTGCCGGTTAGGTTTAGGTTTGGGGTTTGTTTAAGTGAGAAGATGGTTCCAGCTTTGGCCACAGGGGGCAGTGGTTAAAATTTTGATAAGCACAGACTGCTTTCAGTAGCAGAAATTTCAACCTCTGTAACCAAATTGACAGTGTGATCAGTCTGGGTTGGCCAGCTGTTCTCCCAGCCTGTCCAGCTAACTAGTGTCATAAAGCCTACTCTAAAACCATAAAAACAGACTAGCCTAATCAGCTTGGCCAAACTGGGAAACAAGCTAACCACCTTGTGCTGTTTTTAAAAAAAAAAAATTCCCAGAAGGGTTGCTAAATGTTCACAGGATTTCTCCTTATTTTATTTTATTTTATTTTATGTTGCAAAAGCTATTATTTTACACTGCCAAAAATTGTTTGCATAGGAAAGCATTTGATTAATGAAGTTTTTCTTGTGTCTGTCACAGCTCCCTTGGTGCTCGGTAATATGGATAGGTAAAGAACCCGAACTGACAAAGAGGCATTCACTGTAGCCTTACTTTCAGAGAAAATATCAAAAGTAGACATCAAATGTGCTGTTTATCTTTCCAAAGCGTGTTTTGAATAGTGGGCACAAAGTTATGGCCATGAGTTATGTCAGTGGCTACATCAACTTACATGATTGAACAGCACACTTGGGGTCCTCGCACTGATGAGAAGACACCTGTTACAAAAATCGCAACCTCTAATTAAAAACCCCCAGCTGGGTTCCACTCGGGGAACACGGGTGTTCGTCTGGGCTTGTTTAAGGTGGAGGGGGAAATGTGAGAAAAATAGATAAAGACAGAAAGTGTGGTGCAGCATATTGTGCGAACAGCCTATAAAGGGATTCGCTGAAGCAGGTATAAACCAAGGGAAGCTTTGGTATGACCCCAGCCCCCGCTAGCACTGTATTAAGAAGGGCTGGACATAATTCACAGTGTCATACACCAGATTGCTGAAATCATCACCGCTGTTATGCGGTCTGCAATTTTATTCTCTCAGGCTATGTCTGGACAGCCGAAGAGGTGATTCTTAAATGTCACAGTTTAGAAGCTCCCAATTCCTGAGCTAAATTGAGCCTCAAATCTTACCACTGGTTTAGCCATCTGCAAATCATGTCAGGAAGCATACACTTACAGAAAGATGGACATACATGAGAGATTTTGGGAAGGTGTCTAGCTTGTGTCCATCATTTCCTTTCGATCAGCATTGAGGGTGTCTCTTGCTCAAATTTGTATGCTAATGTCACCCTTATGCCAGTCTTTTATAGCCAAATACCAGCCTGGAACTTGGCGGGTCAGAGCAGCTCTGTTAGTGTGGATCAAAATATAAAAACACAATGGAATTGATTTGTATTTGTGAGCCGACTAGCCCGGAGGGCTTGTCGTGACTTTTCTGGTGTTGTCCGATTCTGCAGCTGTTTGCTATGCACATGTAAACAAGAGCACTCTCTGTCAGCATTTTAAATATGGATAAATATTTGCGTTTGATAACATTTGGACAGCATGTTTCTGTATTCAAATAACCCAGTTGTGCTAGAGTGAGTGACAGGGGTAACAAACAATAATTCCCATTCACACATGCATTTATAGTACACAGAAATAATAGTACACTTCACAGTAGAAAGGGAGAGTTATAAAGTAGTTGGCTGGAGATGATTCCAGAGTAGTTGAAAATCCCACCAGGGTGCTGGCATGCCCTTCCCCCCACAAGTTAATTCATGGGGCTCTCTGAAAGGCCACAAGGGGGGCTTCTCAAGGCCAGCCCCAGCCTCCTGCAAAAGGCCACTCTGCTGACATTTCACACTTGTTCAAGTGATTCATGGCAAAAGCAACGGTCGGCCTTGTAGTGGATCCCTGCTGATATTTTATTTTTTCATAAAGGTGAAGCATTATGAATTTTTTTTCTCCCCCTTCTATTGCTTATTGTGCCAACCTAGAATGTGTTTGTTCTCTTGTTTTTGGTAAGGTGCTGCGGAAGGTAGCAGCCACTTTGGTATTCTCCGTAAATACCTCAACAGATTTTGATATTTCATCTTGACTTAAGCTGCATATGACATTTCAGCTTTCATCCAATATTGGTGTATTCAGACTTTATGGCCAAAATTCCACTCCCTCATTATTCAGATGGAATGCTTTTCCTTTCAACCATCATCTGAGCAGTTATTGAGGACACCTGCAAATGAAAGCTAGGTAATGTACATTCGAATGCTTTGATTATATAGACAAATTGTCTGAGAGGAATACAATCTATAATCCAGTTAGTGTTTTGATTGACCCACCTTTTAATATCTTAAGTCTTAGTGTGACTCTCAATTGCAAGAGAACACACTAGTGTCAATGCAAATGTATCCACTGCTAAGCCTCTTTACAGGACATATGTCAGGGAAAGATCCAGATCAATAGCCTCATTCTCACTGTTATTAAAGAAATTTAAACTGAGCAAACAATCCTAAAAAAATTATATCTTGTGTTGGGTGCCTGGTACAGGATCAGCATAGGCAGACATCAATAGTCAATAAGCTCCTGCTGGAAGAAAGATGCTGTCATCACGACCTTCAGGATTTAGGCAAGGACAGAGAATGTGTGAGCACATCCTCTTGTTGTCTTTACGCTGTCATATAACAGCAGCTGCCACAAAGGAGCATGAGTCCGTGGAGAGTGGTGGACTGCTTCATGTGAAGAACAGAGAGAATATATATTTATAGATCCACATTGATTTATGTCATCACCCACTTACAGTATGTATGAAATAATGCATTAAGAGTGTATGAGCCTCAATAAGGTACAGAGAAGCTTTGACCACCCCATATTTGCCTGTGTAGTTTTAATCATTTTAGACACTTTTAATGACCCAAAAGCAGAATACAGTTATTAGTCCTGTTTAGTGTGTTAGGTCCTGGGTAGAATACATATGAAATGCAATTCTGATTACAATGTACATGACTAAAAGTGCAATTAGATTACAAATTACATTAATAAAATGGCTATCAGCAATGTAATCTCTTAGATTATATTTTTAGGTAACCTAATTTTATTACTTTTGGATTACATCAGCCCTAACTCATTTATTTAATGTCACACGTATTTGATTTTTTGATTTTTTTGTCATAATGTTGCTTAAATGCATTTAAGAAAACTTAATGAATCAAAATATGAGAAATTATAACATTTGTTGTATTTTACATTTGTTGTATTTGTATCGAAAAAAAAAAAGCCTGATATGTTTGTTTTGTCAAAGATGGCAGAAAAAACATGGTGTGAATTATTATTATTTTGAAGAGGGTTTTTTTTTTTTCTTTTGTCTTCCAGGTTTGATTTTTTTCTTCCAGACTTCACTGAACAATATGTTGAGATAGTATTTCACAGTTATACATTATAAATGTTTAGTAACTGGAGCCACGTGCTGCACTCTATTCTCAGTGACACATTTTTAAAAAAAAACATTCAAATAATTTTAGCCTTAATTTGTTATTTTATTGGACACAAATTATTTTAATTTTGTCAATATTAGTCAATGAAAATTATATTTTAGTTGACGATAATGTGCAAAATGACAAAATTGTGAGTCAAACAGTCTAAACTTTAACCAAATATAGATTTTTTTTTAAAAATGTAGAAACATTTATTAGTTTAAACCTGTATCAAACATAAACAGTACATAATGCAACATGAAAAAGTTTAGAAAACCTGATCCTCTGAAATAATAACATATCATTTGTACCCCCCCCCCCCCCACACACACACACAGTATTTTAATAAAAATAGATTCATTTTCATCATGCATTGTCTTTTGTGTCTCATCATCATTGGCATTGACAAACAAATCCTTAGTCAATTAACATTTTCTACAAGACATTACATGATAGGATTAACACTGATAAAAAAAAATGAAGAGTTTTTTATTTTATTTCTTGGTCACAGCTATCATGAAAATAGTAAAGGGGTTTGGCTTCATTTATTTATTCATAGAAACAGTATTCAAGCCACTCCTTTAAGTTTTTATATGAAAGGTACAATCAAGAGTCATATCTGTAAGCACACAATCTAAATCTCAAGAATCAAAGCAATAAAAAAAGAAACAACAACAACAACAACAACATTAACTTACAATAGTAAAAGTTGACTTCTCTGTTTGCTCATGCTGGCTGTTTGGCTCATTAATATTAATTATATTGTCTGCCTATTCTCAAAATGATTTGCTGAATCAAAATGTGGACTGTAACATGTGAGCGCTAACCAACGGGATTAGCTATTTTGAATTAGTTCTGCCCACTAACGAAGCAACCAGCTGGCAGAGGCTTCAGCTGAGTCTTTACACTTCGTTTTAGGCTACCACTACAATTAGACAAAATAAACATTTAATATGTAATTTGTATTTTTCAAGATAGTGTGTGTGGGAAAGGTATTTAGTTCCCTGTCAAAAAGCTACACTGATGCTGCGCTGATTTAGCACTTTGGGAACAACTTTGGGTGTGACCTGCTGTGAATATGTGTGCAACACGTCAATGAAATTGACCATAATTTATAGCCTCTGCTGGTGACATCATTGGATGCACATGTAGCAGGGCTATAAATAGATGTGTAACAGGTGAACCTCTGAACATTCCACGTGCAATAATAAAGCGGCTGAGGAATTACTCGAGGTGGTTACTCGGGCTACAGTTAGACTGGCCACACACACAAGAGACCCCCCAAACGCTCCAAACTAGAATACAGATTTCTGTCTGGTGGCCAAAACAAATAAATGGAAGGGAACGCTATATCAGTCCCTTCCTTTCTTTGATGACCTCCATGACAAGCTCTCTCATTCATGGAGGAAACCTTATACTTCCCGTGTCTTCGTACCCTTGACATATTCGACAATCGTGGGTGCCGAGGCATGGGGGTATTCAGTGATGCCGCCAGTAGAAGAGACACATGCAGGTTATCTCTCGCCTGGCTCGGCATCATCACTAAAGAGACCCACTCTCCCCACAAAGCTGTGCAGGACCACCTCCACGCATGTGGGGAAGGCTTAACAGGCAGCAGGTCAGGCTGTTGCTGCTCTGCACACTATAGCAGTGGTACAGGCGTACCAGGCTGATCTGTTGAAGGACCTGAGTGCGGGCACCATGGTCAACGAAGAGGCTTTCTCTGAGCTTCGTCGAGCCATGGATCTGTCTTTACGCGCTACCAAGCAAACGGCCCGCGCCGGTCTATGTCTGCTTCTGCTATGTCAGCACTGAGAGGCACTTATGGGTCAACCTGTCGGGCATCAGAGACTAGGACAAAGTTTTCCTTCTCGATGCCCCGGTTTCGCCTTCTGGCTTATCTTGTGACGCTATGAATGTACTTATCACCAGGTTCCAGGAGGCAAAGAGTCACGAAGAAGCCTTCGGGCAATTCCTTCCTCGCCGCACTCAGGGGGAGGGGCCGTCGGCCACCCAGACCTGCCCTGGTCCTTCTAGAAGGGAGGCTCAAAAACAAAGCATGGCGAGTCGTGCTCCCCCTCGTAGAGACTGGGGGCCGGCTCGTCGCCCTCAGCAGCCCACAAAGCATGACCTCAGGGTAGTCATTTCTAAGAAGAAACCTTCTTTTAGACTTTCGAGGATTTAATTGCTCAATCAGGGCGTTCAAGTTCAAGATGCTAACTGTCAAGACGGTCATGTCTCAAATCCAACATCATGATTAGTTGGTCATAATCGATCTCATGGATGCATATTTTCATATAAAAATTCTGCCACAACACAGGAAATCCTGAGGTTCGCTTTTGGGGGTGAAGCTTTCCAATATCGGGTTCTTCCATTCAGGCTAGCCCTATCACCCCACACATTCACAAAATGCATGGATGTATCACTGGCTCCTTTGCGACTCCGGGGCATCAACATTCTGAATTACATAGATGACTGGCTGATACTATCACAGTCACAAGAACTGGCAGTTCAGCACAGGGATATTGTCTTAGCTTATCTGGTTTCTCTGGGTCTGAGACTCAACTTCAAAAAGAGCGTTCCCTCTCTCACGCAGGAAATTACCTATCTGGGTGTTGTATGGAATTCGATCATGATGCAGTCACAATTGTCTCCCGCTCAAATCGTGTCCATTCAGAACACCCTGAGCAAAGTCAGGCTTGGCCAAGGTTGCACTGTTCATCAGTATCAATGAATACTAGGTCTCATGGCATCTGCGTCCCCTGTGATCCCTTTGGGCCTTCTGCACATGAGACTGTTTCAGTTGTGGCTCAAAGCCAGGGGATTTCATCCAAGGGCCAGTCCCCTAAGGCAGATAAGGTTTACGCGCCGCGCGCTTCATACCCTTTCTATGTGGTTCAGGCCCGGATCCTTACTTTGGGTCCCACTCTAAGTGCGTCTTGCCATCGCAAATTGCTAATGACAGATGCCTCCCTGATGGGCTGGGGTGCGGACTTAAGTGGTCGTCAAGCTCAAGGGGAAAGGGAGGGTCATCAGCTCGATCGGCACATCAACTGCCTCAAGTTGATAGTGGTATTTCTGGCTCTGAAATACTTCCTCCAGTATTTGAGAGGCTCCCATGTCCTGGAGCAGGTGGACAACACAGCAGTAGTCTCTTAAATAAACAATCAAGGAGGTCTACGTTCACGCCAGCTCAACAGAATGGCACGACAGATTCTCCTTTCGGCCCAGGGCAAGCTCCTGTCAATCAGAGCTGTTTATATCCTTGGATGCCTGAATTTGGGAGCAGATTTACTGTCCAGACAGAAAATACCAACGTGGGAGTGGAAACTCCACCCCGAGGTAGTGGAACAAATCTGGGTGAGATTTTAAGTCAAGTCAAGTCAAGTCAATTTTATTTGTATAGCGCCTTTCACAACACACATCGTTTCAAAGCAGCTTTACAGAAGTTCAGCATTAACAGACGATAAAAATGTAATGTCTATAAAGTCGATAAATCATCATCCTTGTGCAGGGCTCCAAACTGCGACTAAAAATGGTCGCATTTGTGACCAAATAAATTTATTTGTGAGTGTAATTTCTGTCAAGGTCGCCATTGGCGACAGTAAAAGTTTACTCCCTTTGATTTTAAAATTTGCGTTACATTTCCCGAGATACATTACAAAAGTTTATATCAAAGAAATAGCGGGGAAAACGGAGTTCATTGCAGGAACTAACATTTCAAAAAAGAGACTGTTAGAAAACACGGTGACAGTAACAAGCATAAAAAATGCACGTGATCACAAAATTGCGAAGAATGCTCCACAGACTACACTGTTAGCGAGCTGCGGGACGAAAAGGAATGGAAGGAGTTAAAAATGAAAAAAATTTGGCGCCTGTTTTTTTCCCCCTATAGGAGCCAATCGCTCCTTAATTGATTTTTTTTGTTTTGTTTTGTTTGGAACCCTGTTGTGGAATTAGATAAGATATGATTCTTTATCGTGTTTAAAAATAATCAAATAATAATTGTATTAATAACCCCAGTGAGCAAGCCGAAGGCGACTGTGGCAAGGAACACAAAACTCCAAAAGATGATGGTTAATGGAGAAAAATAACCTTGGGAGAAACCAGACTCACTGTGGGGGCCAGTTCCCCTCTGGCTAACATCGTGAATAATGTAAATAAGAATTATTTATAGTTAAAAAACATGATTTAAAAAATTATTAAACTTATTAAGTGCTAAGGGTCAGTATTTAGACAGTGATTGTGTTTGAACTGCAAGATTAGTGACCAGTGTCTTTGAAGTCCATCCTTGATTAAATTCCAGAAGTTCACTTAGATGCAATTGTCCTTGTTTGGCTGATGAAGGCTTTTGTTGGCAATAGTTAGTCTATGTATCCCATTTCAAGATCGTAGTCCATGGTGATGGGGCATCTGAAGTCTCCATGAGAGGCTGGATACAAACTGGAGCTGACGAACGCTATTTATCTCGGGACTGGCGTCCCAAGATAACAGCAGAAAAGCAGATGGGAAATAATTAGCATAGCTGATGTTCATAATATTAATGCATTATAACTGATTCAGCAGTAGTATAAAAAGTAAGCATTATGTGAATGCTTGGTTAAAGAGATGCGTCTTTAATCTAGTTTTAAACTGGGACAGCGAGTCTGAGCCTCGAACAATATCAGGAAGGCTATTCCAGAGTTTAGGAGCTAAATGTGAGAACGCCCTCCCTCCATTAGTGGACTTAGATATCCTAGGTATGACCAGAAGCCTTGAATTTAGTGATCTTAAAGAGCGCGATGGATTGTATGGCGATAGAAGATCCGTTAAATACACCGGAGATAAACCATTTAGGGCTTTATAGGTCAGTAGTAATACTTTGTAATTGATACGGAACTTAATAGGTAGCCAGTGTAGAGATGTTAAAATCGGTGTTATATGATCATATTTTCTTGACCTAGTAAGAACTCTAGCGGCTGCATTTTGGACTAACTGTAGCTTGTTTATTGAGGATGCAGGGCAACCAGCTAATAAAGCATTACAGTAATCTAGTCTCGAGGTCATGAATGCATTAACTAACTTTTCTGCATCAGAAACAGATAGCATGTTACGTAGCTTAGCAATGTTTCTAAGGTGGAAAAAGGCTGTTCTCGTAACAGATGAAATATGATTATCGAAAGTCAAGTTGCGGTCTAGTATAACACCCAGGTCTTTTACTGTAGTGGATAATGTAACAGGACATCCTTCTAAATTAAAGTTGTATTGTAAGGGATTTTGTGGGTAGTTTTTTGGACCAATAAGTAATACCTCCGTTTTATTTTACAGGGCAGAAGTGGACCTCTTCGCCTCTCAACAGACAAAGTCCCCTCTACTTCCCCCCTCGGGTCTGGATGCGATGGCACATACATGGCCCAGAATGCACCTGTATGTGTTTCCTCTGGTTTCTATACTCCCGGGAGTCTTGGTCAGAGTTTGCCAGCAAGGGTCTTGCCTCTTACTGATAGTGCCGCGTTGGCCGAACAGGGTATGGTTCTCGGAGATAATGTCTCTCCTCGACTGCTCGCCTTGGGCGATTCCGGACAGGAGGGACCCTCTGTCCCAGGTGCAGGGGACAATATTTCATCCCCGGCCCGAGCTGTGGAACCTTTTTTTGGCCCCTTAAGGGAACCAACTGAGGGACACTGGATTTTCACCTAAAGTTATCGAGACCATTCTAAGTGCTAGGGCTCCCTCTACTAGAAGTTACACCAATAAATGGGGTGTCATTGAAAGATGGTGCAGTGCACATAATGCAGATCCAGTTAACTGCCAGATTCCTTCAGTTCTAGACTTTCTGCAGGAAAAATTGTCAGCAGGCACATGCCCCGCCACTCTCAGGTTTTTACGTGGCTGCTCTATCGGCTTGCCATGCCTTGATTGACAGGGTGCCATTGGGGAGAAATCTTCTGCTAGCTCGCTTCGTTCGTGGAGCCATGCGACTGAGACCTCCAGCTAGGACAAGGATCCCTTCATGGGACATAGCAATAGTCCTTGTGGGTCTGGTTGAGACCCCCTTCAAACCTCTAGAGTCAGCATCTGATAAACTTCTGACTCTCAAGATGGTTTTTCGTATGGCAATTACTTCTCTAAAAAGAATTGGGGATCTACAGGTTCTGTCTGTCTTGACAGTCTGCTTAGATTTTGCCCCAGGAATGGCTAAAGCAATTTTGCACCCTCATCCTGACTACTTGCTTAAGGTTCCTTTCTCGACTGTACATCCGGTCACTCTTGAAGCCTTCTGCTCCCTGCCGTTTACAACGAAAGTCTTCACGGACTTTGTCCAGCCCGTGCCCTTCAGACTTACGTCCACCGTATTAGCCAGTGGCATAAGTCAGGACAACTAATAGTTTGCCATGGGGGCCGCAACAGGGGGGCAGCCACCACCAAGCAGACTATGTCGCATTGGGTGAGGGATGCTATTGCCCTGGCCTACGAGGCACGTGGTCAAGATACGCCAGTAGGTATCAGGGCTCACTCCAGAGGGGTCGCCTCCTCTAAAGCCTTGGCTAGAGGTGTCCCGCTGCAGCATGTTTGTGATGCAGCAGACTGGTCCTCTCCGCACACATTCATAAGATTTTATAGTTTCGACGTTCATGCCACTCCGGGCTCTTATGTCCTTGAGTCAATATCACAAGCACATATCTGAGACCTCTCGCGCTCTTTTGAGCACAACTACACAACCGTAAGGGGTCCGGACATCCACAGTGCATGGGCATTCTCATTCCCAAAGCGCTAAATCAGCGCGGCATCAAAGTGTAGCTTTTTGACAGGGAACGTCTCGAGTTACTTGAGTGTAACCACTGTTCCCTGATAAAAGCGGAACGAGATGCTGCGATTCATTGCCGCACTGAGATGTCCCAGGACTGCTCTTCAGACAAAATACCTGACTATGCACCTGTGGCGCATCTATTTATAGCCCTGCTACAGGTGCATCCAATGATGTCACCAGCAGAGGCTATAAATTCTGGTCAATTTCATTGACGTGTTGCACACATATTCACAGCTGGTCACACCTAAATTTGTTCCCAAAGCGCTAAATCAGCGCAGCATCTCGTTCTGCTATTATCAGGGAACAGGGGTTACTCTCAAGTAACCCGAGACGTTATTTCTACCATAAAGACTCTGAATAATGAGAATAATCATGAGATGGGGTAGAATTTGTTTCATTTGGCATAAGCCCCTTCCTATGGTTCAGCTATGAAGGTGATACTGGAAATAATTCCACTTTCGATTTACTGCTCTGACAAGTGTACTCGCCAGTTCCCATTCAAACCAATGTCCGATGTTAACATGGGAAACCATGTTACCATGTAAAGCTGTTCAAATCTGCTGCTCTTAAACTGTGTAAGAAACTGTGTAAACTTTGTCATTAGAACAGACATCAGTGAAACAAAGCGGGTTAATAATACCAGTATATAATATATATACAGTATATATATATATATATATATATATATATATATATATATATATATATATATATATATAATAAATAATGTGCAAAATCTCTTCTTTGCACCTTGACAATTCACATTGAAGTAATCTGCTGAAAAGGCAAAAGAAATCAACCAATCAACCAATAAAATGACTTCATTGCCACATCCCCTGCCGGATACTGGTCTTGCTCTCTCCATCAGGATTTTACTACAGGTTTGCTACTGGATTTTTGTAAAAGTAGTTGCAAAAGTCAAGGCGTTAAGATTTAAAGTTGCAGTGCCAGATTTGAGAGGTTGTAAGTGCCAATTTGTGGTTGTACTACAATAAAAAAAATAAAAATAAAATACAAAAGTTAATGTGTAATTCAAATTTGTGTGTGTACTTGTATTCATATGAATGTAATTTTACACATTTGTGACTACATGTCTGCAATTGTGAATTCAAAACATAAGCTTTGAATTATTGTCTGAGTTCAGATTGCAACATTACATTTAAAGTTTTCACATTGATGCTGTAAGTGTAAGTTTATACTTATGAGTACAAATATTTATTGTACAAGTTCTCAAATCCAAATATGCAAACTCTCAAGTTTCGCTACTGATTTACCTTCATATTCAGCATTCAGATTTTTGCTTGAACCAACAGATCCTGCAGGAAGATTATGATGGCAGGGGAGAGGAAATTTACTCCTATGGCAGGTCGCGACCTAAACTGGTTGTGAAGGGTTGGTTAGGGTGAAACTAATGTACATGACCAGAAATGTTTTCCTTTGGTGTAAGCCCCATCCTACAGTTCCATCAGATCCTGCCGGAAGATGATGATGGCAGGGGAGAGGAACTTACCCCAAAGGAATTTAGGACTAATTAAAATTAAAACCCCAAAAGTAATAAAACACACACACACAAAAAAAAACAACCCAAATGACAAACCATGTCTTCAGAGTGAAGATAACCTGAAAAAGAATAAATAATTGTATGAAACATATCACAGGATATGATTAAATACACCTTAACCTATGAACGTGTGCAAAGTGTGACATTCTACAGATGCATACACTAGCTTGAGTGAATTGCTGGCCTTAGCAAAATGATGATCATTGATGTTAAGAGTGTGCAAAGGAAGCCAGATATTTGTGTGCACTCCTTGATAAAGTGAGAGTCCTGCACACACCATGTGAAAAATAGGTGACACTTCGATGCAATTGAATGAATAATTGTGGGTGGGAGGGGAACCATTGTTTGTGCAATATCCTTGAAAAGGATAACCAACACACATTGATTCATGATGTGTGACACTTAATCAACTAAATATAAAGTATCTGCTTCAAAAGAGCACTATCCCAGAACAGTGAAAAACCTACACAGAGCAAAAATAAATAAAATAAAACAATATGCATTGTAAAACCGTTTAATAGTGACGTTTAACGAGCTGTCAGAATAAAAAAATACAGAAGCTTAGAGAAGAATTCCAGTATCAATAATGAAAGACATCCCTGTTAAATGTTATTAGATGCTGTAAAGGGATTTAGATGGGCATGGAGGAGGCGAAAACCGGCTTGGCAATATAAATAATATTTTAATGCTAAACTTAAACTAAAGACACAAACACACACATGACGGACATGTCCGTAAACGATCTCTCTCTCCCGCACCATCCTCTGCAGTCGGCCTTTATCCCTCTCGGAGGCTTGATTAGCCTGATAAGGGACCGGGTGTGTAGAATCATGACCTGGCCCCGCCCTCTGCCCTGCCACATTCCTCCCTCGTTCTCTCAGGCTGGGGAGCCCCTGGCATGACATACACCCCCCTCCCCTCTTTCCCTGGGGAGGGGCGTGCCTTCCGCCCCATCTGCCAGCAGGTCATCCCCATCTACCTGGATGAGTGAGGGGACAAGGGGAGGGAAACAGAAATAATTAAATAGGGGGGGTACTTCCTGTAACAGTGTAGTACCCCCCAAAGAACCACTGTAAAATATAAAAGAGAGGGAAAAGGCCAACGCAGAGCGGCAGTGAGAGAGAGAGGAGAGAGTGATGAAAAAAAAACCGTACGTGCCGGTTCTCCGATACGCCGTAGCTTGGTCCCCGGCCTCTTCTCCACCCTCTAATGGATGACAGCCGCACCTTCCCGGACGGATCGGAGGTAGTCCTCCAGCCCCTGGCGGACGGAATGCCCCGCGGCGTTCTCGGGGAACAGAAGGGGTCTCCCCCGCCCCTGGCAGCGGTTCTCCCACTCCAGGCAGTTGGCAGCTAGGCCCCTCCCTGCTTTCAGTGGCTGGTAGGGGACTCCTTCGCCCCTGACTGCTCCAGGCAGTCGGTTAGGAGCCCCTATCTCCCCTCGCAGTTGGCGGCCGGGCTCCTTGCCCCTCGGCAGTTGGCCGCGGCTGCTCCGTTGGGAACTCTACTATGGCGTATCCCTCCCCCTTCCCGGATTTTGGCACCAGTGTAAAGTATTTAGATGGGCAAGGAGGAGGCAAGAACCGGCTTGGCAATATAAATTATATTTTAATGCTAAACTTAAACAAAAGACACAAACACACACATAACGGACATGTCCGTAAACAATCTCTCTCTCCCGCACCATCCTTCGCAGTCGGGCTTTATCCCTCTCGGAGGCTTGATTAGCCTAATTAGGGACCGGGTGTGTACAATCACGACCCGGCACCTCCCTCCGCCCTGCCACAGATGTATTTGCCAAATTAGCCAAGTTATACTTGAAATAGATGTCTGCCCAACTTAAGAATATTACAATTACAATTCAGTGTACACCCATGGAAGCTGAGGTTAAAACTTTGTCAAAACACCATGTATAACACCAGTAACAAATCCTACAAAAGATAATTATATGATGTCAAAAGCATCACAACACCTCCACAGTCAAAATAATTAATACACCATTAAATAATTTGCAACAAAATCTCACACATGGACCTTAGCAATAAACACCAATGACACATAATGAATCATGCAATAGTTTTTAGGTTAGAACAATTGAAAAGCCTAGCACTATCTGCACATATCTGGGAAATATACACAATCTGTAAATATCGTGAAGTGCTATAATAGATGAAAAGGGCAAAGAGAGATTATCTAAAATGAGCAGACAATAAAATCAAAACATGCAAGTTATTTAATAAGGAAGAAGCATAGAAAAATGCATTTGAAGGGAGTTTCATGACTTGAAAATGTATCATGACTTAAAGTTAAGGGACATAATTGTTACCATATCTGAATGACCTAGGCATACTGCTCTGTTATTTGAGTGTAATTCATTAATGTTGTTACGCAACATCCTACCAATAGGTGTCAGAAGGCACAAAGCAGCCTATGAACATTTCCCTTTAAGAGAACAGCGTACGTAAACATTAGAAGTAAATAAAAAGGCTCGTTTGAGATGAGCAAGTTCTGCGCAGAACCGATTACCAGCAGGTCTATGCTGGTTAGAAATCTGTCCGACTTGCCGTGATGTCATGACTACGTATGTCAAAAAATATCCCGCGAGAGTGAGGTGGCCGCAGTTGTAGCGGTAACACTTTATTTTGATGGTCCCAAGTAGATATTTAACTAAGTTTTTCAACAAACATTCAGTAGATTTCAGTAGCCTTAATATAGATTTATTTATGACCTTTTAACGAACTAATGTTCTCAACAATAATCTAAATAGGTCATTAATAGAGATCTACATACAGGCTACTGAAAGTCTACTGAATATTTGTTGAAGCACTGTTTACTAGCTATAGCAAGTCAGTCGATAAGCTGTTATTTTGTTGCTGTTATACAGGCTATTGATAGTTTACTGAATGTTTGCTGAAACACACACGAATGAAGCGACACTAGGGGAATTCTTTGAAGGCCTTGGTTACCTCTGAACTTGAGAAAGGTCCAATGAGAAATTGGCAGACAGAATTTGCATGTCTCTCCCCCGGACATACAGGTATAAAAGGAGGGAATCATGCGTCTGTCCATTCAGGTTTTGCACTGAGGAGCCGAAAATAAGGTTCAGCCATAGCAGTTGCTCAGTTCAGCGTCATGGCCAGGGGGACACAACGTCTCGTTCCCTCCATCAGGGAACGGAGGTTACAACAGTAACTTAGACGTTCCAGTTTGTCGCTCATTTCGACGTTTTTGTCAAATGAAGTGACACTACATTTACATTTACATTTATTCATTTGGCAGACGCTTTTATCCAAAGCAACTTACAAAAGTGGAAAAAACATAAGCCAATCATCTTAAGGAGACAGTGGTATGAAAAGTGCCATACTACAAAGTTTCACTATCATCAGAATAGTATACAAAACCAATTTAAGTGCAACAAGAATTGTAAATTTTTTATTTATTTTTTTTGAATAGGGGTCCCTATTCAATCACGCCATACGCTGAACCGTGTACGTGCACTGCTGATACAGGTGCGGGCAGGCAGTTGCGTGCCAAAGCGACATGCTGTGTCAGACTGCACGTACCCTTCCCCAACGGCCCATTAAATCGTCATAAACCTTTTAGGTTCCCGGCACCCTGAAGGGGAGAACTCAGCGACGTGCCAATGGGAGCAGGCCGCTGTGACCTTCGTGGCCCTGAGGGCAAGGTCAGTGGCAGAGCACAGTTCCTGTAACACGTCAGGGTCAGGACTACCCAAGTGCAGATCTTTGAGTGCCTTGGCCTGGTGAATTTGCAGGAGCCCCATGGCATTCAGGCGGCCTGTTCAACGGCACTGTAGGCTTTGCTGGTCAGTGACGACGTCATTCTACAGTCCTTGGAGGGGAGCACCGGGCGATCCTGCCAGGTGGCGGTGTTCTTAGAGAACAGGTAGATCACAACCGTTCTGTCCACCTGGGGGAACTCCGAGTACCCGTGGGCCACCTCGCTGTCGAGGGTAGTGAGAGCAGATGAATGAAGAGGTCGGTTGCGTGCAGTGAAATGTGCCCTCCACAACCTCGTCAGCTCATCATGCACCTCCGGGAAGAAATGAATCAGTCGGTGGGGTGCCCGGACCCAAGGAACCAATCGTCTAGCCGTGAAGGCTGTGGGGAGGATGGAGGGTTCCATTCCAGCCCCACGCTGACGGCGACTCGGGTAAGCATGTCGGCCAACTGGGCGTCAGCCTCAGTCTGGACGTGCCGGCCCGAGTTATGGGTGGAAGTCAATGAGTTTGGATGGAAGTCAATGAGTGTGCCAGTTGTGGGTGGTTCTGCTCTTTTAGAGAAAATACTCTCTTTTAGATGCTGTCGAAGCGCCCATGGGCAAAGCTGCACTGCCGTGCAGAGAAGGAGAAAGCCGATGATATGCGCTGTAGATCCAACAGCATACGCTCTACAGAGGTGATTGGAATAGTAAGTGATCTACCTTGCTGATCGCACAACCGCTCGGCTCCAAAGACAAAATATGAATGGACAGATGCATGATTCCCTCCTTTTATACCCGTATGTCCGGGGGGAGGGACATAAAAATTCTATCTGCCAATATCTCTTTGGCCTTTTCTCAAGTTCAGAGGTAACCGAGGCCTTCAAAGAAGTCCCCAAGTGTCACTTCATTCGACACAACTTCGAAGTGAGTGACAGATGGGGAACTGCTTTTTATCTCGTGGTGGCTGATCAGAGGTGGTTAGAGTAGCCAAAAACTGTACTCAAGTAAAAGTACAATTACTGTAAAAATTACTCAAGTTGAAATAAAAGTACTAACATACTGTAAATAATTACTAGAGTTGGAGTAAAAAGTATCCAATTAAAAGAGTACTCAAGTAGTGAGATAATGACATAATGGATATTAACTCCCCTATATTCCATTACATAATAGGTAGGTCTAATGCTGTGGCAGGAGGGACACAACATCTCGTTCCTTCCCTCGGGGAACAGAGGTTACAACAGTGGTCATGACGTTCCCCTTCTGTCACTCACTCAACGTTGTGTCAAATGAAGTGACACAGTCACGGGGCCAGAGGCAAGGGAACTGCATCCGGGGAGCCAGGACTGTAGAGTTTTGGGGCCGGGGTGCCGTGAGAATGGCACACACAGGCTGGATAACCCAGGGAGTGAGGAAATCGCTCTTTTATTGAGAATGTGGGCCCGAAGTCAGTGTGGCAAATGAAAGTAATGAAAACAAGGATTCTCCTCTCGGTCCTCCACCGGGGAACTGAGTGGTCTTAGTAACAGCTCCGGAGCAAACATCTGACTGCCTGGGTCATCCATCTCTGAGGTTTCCTGGTCCTGGAAGGGGTCCTGGAGACGGGGGGCGTACGCCGCCTGCGAGGTGCTCGACGCTGGGGCTGAGAGCTGGGCCCAGGATGAGGCGGAGCTAACTGTTGTTTGGTCGCAGGGGGACGCTCTCACGAAATCTTGTCAACATGCTCAGCCAGAGGTGATGCTCCTGGACCACAAGGGTGGCCATCACCCTCCCGAGTGCCATGTCATGCAGGGTGTAGACGGCCTGTCCGGTGGCACTGTAGGCTTTGGAGGTCAATGATGACGTCATCCTACAGGCGGTCCAGCCAGGTGGCGGTGTTCTCGGGACACAGGTGGATCGCAACCGCCCTATCCACCTGGGGTACTTCCGTGTACCCGCGGACCGCCCCCCCATCCAGGGTAGTGAGAGTGGACGAGTGGAGGGGTCAGTTACGGGCAGTAAAAGGTGCCCTCCACGGCCGTATCAGCTCGTCATGCACTTCCGGGAAGACCGGGGGGGTTGTGGCTGTGAGTGGCGCCCAGATCCGACTTACCAGTCGTCAAGCCGCGAAGGCTGTAGGGAGAACGCAGACGTTCCAGTCAAAGCCCACGCTCACGGCAGCCTGGGCAAGCATGCACGCACAACACAACCTCACACCTACACTTCACATAATATCATGCACTACCTGTTTTGTTTGTTTTTGGTTTATTGGTTTGTTTATCTTGTATTTATGTTGTTGTATTCCCATATTTTGTTCTAATAAAAAGACAAGGAAAAGAGTAAGGGAAAAAAAGAAACTAGCTGGTGAGTTCTATAGTACATAAAATGGATTAATCAACAATGCTCTCCCACGTGACACGGCCACCACGCTGGAAAAACATAGCATTCTTACACAACACAAAGATAGGCATACCAAGTACTCTTGAAAATTATGAAGAAGGAATTGCGATCATTGATAGCAAAAACCTAAACCCCAACAGCCACCAGCTAGATGACAATTGTTCCCCCAAGTGAAGAAAAACCATTGGACTTGCGTGACTTGCTGTTGAGACCAGCTGCATAGTTGCATGTGAATGTCTAGGTGAGTAAACAAATATAAAGCGATTGTTTGCTTGAAAAGAAAAGCAGCATGAATGAAGATTATGTGTTTTGCTCACATATGAGTGAGTGAAACCAATGTGTATGACAAACAATGAATGACATTTGCGGAATTTATAAAGCAGATGCTGAATTATGATTGGATGAAATGCCTTAATTGAATGAATGGTGTGATACTACCGAGTCTTCCTGACAGAAATACTGTTACTGAGGGGGGGAATGCTGAATAAATGATTCACTAAAGGAATTATGCAACAGCACAACAGAGAATGCAACAGAGTTTATTCTACTTAATCTGGCTGTAACAGCGCTATGTAAAGTGTGTCTGGCAATTTTTCTGAACGAAGTTCAATCTATAACAAGCCTAATTTAACTTAATGAGCAGTCTTTGCACAGCAGATACAGTGATGATTGTGCCTTTTTACACTAGATTGCATGTGGTTAATGAATATGATGAAGGTTTTTGCGCTAAAATACCATGAGCAAAAGTGACGCAAATGTGTAGTGAATTCGCCCCAGACTGTGTCAACGTAACCAATGTTACATTCAGTGTGACCAGTGATGCCACATCTTTTCCAGTCATTAATGAATCTGCAAATGTCCATGGTGATTGACAGAGGTAGAGCACAGAATATTCGGAGATCCTTTTAACAGGATTCTTCCAAATAATCCATAAGTCTTCAATAAAATCCATAGGACTGTTTTAAAATGAGGTTCATTTGAGCAAGTCTGTGGGTAAGCTGGTGTGCTAGCTAATCTCCAGGCAGTTGTTGGTGTCTGCCCTGTTGCAGACTGACGTTTGGAACATTAACACCAAATCCTGCTTTATAAAGAGCACACAGCGAGGGAGAGGCCCAAAGTAGTTTCAACTGGGATTTAATTTCCACACAACATATCCCACGGAAGCAGCACCCCACGTTCTCTGCAGAAAACAAATCGAGGGCAAACAAAAAGGAAAACAAAAATGTTCAATATTGTCGCCCACACAAGAACACCTGCAAGTGCAGAAATGTTAGCACAATAAGCTACTACAAGTACACAGCATTTTACAACCACAATACCTGACAGTGCACTGCTCCATTACTCATTGAAAGAGTGTATTGTGAGGTGTTTATTTATTTATTTACTCACAATGGTAGGGGACTAATTAGGCTGTCCATTGGAGTAAAACAAGCAGGGGTGGGCAGCATTTCTGGTTCAAAACCCCTAAACAATATGTGAAAGCTCCAAATTATTTGTTCTGGGAATCAACATTTTTTACTTTGTTAAAAGTATAAAAAATCAACTATGTTTACTAAATGTCTGCAATGAAAATTATATTTAACCTTTTAACATTTTTCAAACACATTGTGGCCATGATTGTTGTGTGAAGATTTTCAAGATTTGGGAGAACAGTCTATCATTATGACTTAAATCAATGCACTGATTTTGGTCTCTAAGCATGTCAACATCGAAGAAACAGAAGAGGAGGTACATTGCCCTTAACCCATTATCTTTGTGTTTTTATGTGTGTCTTTATTTTTACCACACACATTGCTTTGAATTTTTATGTAAAACTCTGTCTTAGTCTTCTCTGACCTCAGATTTTTCCCCAAATAGCAGCTGGGTAAAATAGTGCTTTCTGACAAACTCCAGATGTGCCTTAGCATGGTTCTATTTTAATATTTTATTTGTTATTTTTGTGAAACTGCACATGTGCTATGTTTTGTGTGTGTGTGTGTGTGATATGATGGACTGGTGCCCCTTTAATTCATTCTTAACTTTGTAGCTTTTGTAACTTTGTAACTTCAAAGTAATCATTGGCATCTCTGTGGCTGCTCTCAGAAGTCTCCTTATTTGTGTTGTGGAACAACCATTTCTAGGAAGTTTTTTTAGTTTGATGTAGGTTTTTGATGTATTGTTTTCCACAGTTTTTCCAAGTTTATGCATTTGTTTTTATTTCTTACCTCTTTTGGAATGCTCTTTATAGTTTTTTTTTTTTGTTTGTTTTGTTTGTTTTAACAGCTATACTTCAGATTTGCATAATGATTAAGAGGCTTAGTTGTTTTTATTCTCATTGTGATTATTTAAATTATTTAAACAAAATAATGTAAATTCAGGACTTCACAGGCTTATACAAAAAGTTATTCATCCTTTAATCTTTCTTAACTATGCTTTCTAACATATTATGAACAATCAAAATTAAAAAAATGTAAAATAAAGTTTGCTTAAACACAACTATTTTCATACCCTAAACTCTGTACATGGAGGCTGCCATCGTTGCTCATATGAGATAGATAAAAGATAATCGTACTTGTATAACTTACCATGCTTTGCACACCGGTCTTTGCAAACATTTGTTAAACAAGATTTAATATCATGTAATGTAGGAACTTGACTCATTGATTTCTATTATTTAATAAAAGTGAATGTGTATAACAAACTTTGTACTTCTCCCTGGGTGCCAACATGTATGTGTGACGTCACACACCTGTATCTCTGCAAAATCAGAGTCGAAGATTTCCGCACAAGTTTCCAAGTTGGAAGTCTGACTTCAAGTGCCATTCCATTGCACATTTCTTTGTAGGAAGTTGGAAATCCTAACTTTCTGCGTTGAATTGAATGCAGCGGTAGATACCCAAGAGTCTGAGATGGGAGGAGTTGTAAAATTTCAACATGGCGGTTTCTGTAGTGAGTTACAGGTTTTATAATTTTTTCTAAATACAGCTATATGTTAGCGTTTGCCATTTCGCTCATATATAGTTATACATATTAAATTTTTACACAGAAAATAGCTTGTATTTACCAAAAATCCATTATTGTCAGCAAGCTAACTAAGTAATATGTTTTATGCTTATATTTATTTCAAAATATAAGTTCCTCATTATATATATATGACTGAAACTTCTGTATATTATTTATGACTTAAGTTAATTTGTATCCTTTTAAGAGCCCTCCTAAAATAATCTGCCACTGGATAAACATCTACAATAATATACAGATATACTTGTGATATATATGGTGGTTAAGGGAAAAAAATTGTCAGAAAATAATGACTCACATTTGTGTTGCACAATACACTAAACTCTATGGAGTGAAGTGGCAGCTTCAAAATTACACTCAGTGGTGCGTTATGCTGCCTACAAGTGTTGCAGTGCGGCGCTCAGATTTGCCCATTGCAGGTGACCTATAGAAGCATCAGCCAATAATTACTGGGAAATTTGCATATATGCAAAGTCTGTCTTGCAAGAACAGGTCCAACTTTTCACCAAAGTGACTATCACACAGATTTTTTTTTTCTTTCACTAATGATGTCTTTTAGAATACAAACAAGAAATGTATTCATTTATAGGAAGAGATATTGAATGTCTCATAATGTTTGTTTAAAAATATTTTAGTTTCCGAGGAACAGGAGACCTCGGACATCCTTTAAACCTTTACGTTAATCTTAAATCCTTAATGTAAACAGGTCCTATAATTATTTTTTTGTAATTTATTAATGTATTCAATCAATTACCAGAACTTATTTTCTTCAAAGTCCAAATATACAGTACGTTTTCCATGTTGTGTCCTCAGCTTCACCTCTACCTCAGCAACACTTGTCATGTAGAGGGCAAAGCGGATATTGACACTTGCATTGAGCAGAGTGTTGATGCCTGATGAAAGTCAAGGAAGACATTTAATGTTGTACTTCTGGCATCTACCAGCAGGGACTAACCAATAAATGGAGTGTGACAATCTGTCCTCCTGAATGAAAGATGAGGGTAGAGTTTGGTAAACTTCTGCATCGATGCATGAACTACTGTAGTATAGTTTATCGTGTCTCCCATAATAAACATCTAACTATGGCAAAATACCAAACCTAACACTACATATTTCCAATTGTGATTCCTAAACATACATTTCAATAATTTCTAAACTTATTAATTTTAAACTTACTAATAAGTACTAAACTTCATATTTCCAATGTGTAAATGTTTATTTTATGGTAAATTATGTTCTATTTGTGAGGAATCTATCTTGAGGACATGTCCTGCTTTGGCAAAAAAAAAAAAAAAAGGCTGCTGTAGACAAGGCCTATTTGGTCCTTTCATTTAATGTGAATTGCTTCTGAGGGAGAATTCAAGTGCATGTTGTGCTAAAAACAATCAGAAAATAAACACAAAATCTGTAACTCACAATAAGTTGCTGGAATTTTGGCCTATTTCTCCAGAACTGGTGTAACTGAGTCAGGTTTGTAGGCCTCCTTGCTCACACATGCTTTTTCATCTCTGCAAACAAACTGTGTTTCGGATTGAAGTCAGGGCTTTATGTTGGCCACTCCAATACCTTGACTTTGTTTAACCTGCCGGCACGTCCTGCTGGATATTTTCGTCATTACAGCAGAAACAACTTAAAATACTCCGTCATTTTTGGGTATACAGATAAGTGTAAGACATCATTATAGACTATAAATGGTCTACTTTTATTTGTGTACACTCATTATAACAACAAAAAATAATCTTGTGCTTTTGTAAAATAAAGAAAATAAAAAGGGTGAGCTTTCAGCAGTCTCTGTGTTCACGAGCATATTTCAGAAACACGTCAAAAAATGACCTGAAACTCCGCAAATACTTATCACACAAACATGAAATATATGTCTAAAGAAAGCTTAAAATGTCTACTTTTAAATAAAACAATTCAAATTTAAAACAAATATTCTCCTGCAATGCAATCTGTTTGAAACAAAGCGATGTACAGTTTTTACCGGTTCATCTCATTATCTGTAATGCGATCCCACCCACCAGCAGAGTGCGCCATTCATACGCTAATGTGCTGAGACGATCAATGCAAATGTACACGCCACCCACTGTGAGATTGTAAACAAAATTCAATAATTTTCCTGCGCGTTTGCAACGACACACATGCGAGAAAGCTCCAAGAATGTATGGAAGAGTTAACATTTTCCTCAGAAAAAGAGCGGGACTCCGATGAACTTTTGTATTTTGAAGAGAGACTTGATCCAGCGAGGATACAAATTCAGATGAGTAAGTTAATTCGTGTTCATTAGTTGACATGCTATTTTTTAGAAACTTGAACATATTTTACTAGTGGGACTGTTTCCAGACTTGCCAGCCAGGATTCAGAGTATTGAAATTTGAAATATGTCCTAATAAGCAAGTTTTAGTTACATTTAAATGCTGTTTCGGCTAAAGCAGGCATTTCGATTGTATGCTGTATAATATAAATATGATATGTAATATGATATAAAAATAATATGAATATTTAGATTATATTTTAACTAGAGGTAAACGTTATTTTCTCAAAAATACAAACCTGTACACACATGTTGCTCACATATTATTGTAGCCCTGTTTGTGCTGAATACAGTGTTATCAGACTTTAGCCATTAATATGTTTTTAAGCAACTGAGAAAAGCACAAATGTCAAGGCATGTCAAAACTTCTCCAGGGCCCAAAATACCCTCAGACCCCAGAGGGTTAATCCATTTTGCCACAACTTTGGAGGTATGCTTGAGGTGATTGTCCATTTGGAAGACCCATTTGTGACTGAGCTTTAAATTCATGGCAATTATCTTGAGATTTTGCTTCAAAATATCCACATAATTTTCATTCATCATGATACCATCTATTTTGTGGAGTGCAAAGGTCCATCCTGCAGCAAAGCACCCCCACAACATGATGCTGCCACCCCCATGCATTACGGTTGGTATGGTGTTCTTCGGCTTGCAAGCCTCATCCTTTTTTCCTCCAAACATAGCTATGGTCATTAAGTTACACATACATTACACATGTGAAGATCATGTGTCATGTGTTATGTGTAGCTCAATATGTGTTTGACAGCAAGTTGGATCTCATGAAATTTCAGTGTGAAAATAATGAATCCTGTTCTTGATTTGTCCTGATTGTGTTGCATTATCGCTTTAATTTATGAAAAATAAAACATCAAAATATAACAAAATATGTTTCATTTTATGATTATGATATTAGTGCCATATGTTTAGTCTCTAAAGATAAGGGTTAAAAACAGTCACTATTTTTGTAATTCCCTTTGGTATTGCTAGAGGCACAGAAATTGTGCACTTCACCATTAAGAAGAAGGTTGTGCATCACATATACATGACTAAAGTGAATGTGAAAAAAATAATAGCTTTTTGTAGTTTTGGCAGAAAGCAGGTGCCAAAAAAAAAAAAAGAGGAAACGAGATATGTCTTGACAAACTCAATGGGGTTCTCTAAAGTGGCACATTTGCGCCAACAGGCTATTTGTGTGCGCGCATATGTGTATGTGAGCGAGTTTAAGTGTGCTTTTTTGAGGTCTCATTAGATGAAGAAATTCCCCTTCTTTCTAAATAATAGATTTAGAGCATCTGTCTGGTTTTCTAAGGGAAGGATTGATCAGCCAGAGAGACGAAAAATGAGATGGGGAGGCAAGGGTGGGAGGGTGGGTGAGTGGGTGGGTAAGGGGTTGGAGACAAAAGGAAGCTTTCACTATGTCAGACAGTACATGCAGCTCTCTAACACTTACTGATTCTCTATCTCTCTCCCTCTCTCTCACACTCTGTCTTTCTTCTCTGTCTGTGCCATGTTTTCTGTTCTCTGTTAAGGCCTGCAGGGTAGAGGAGGCGACTTATCCTGTCTTTGTGGCAAATTGACAAACACTCTGTATCTAATTACCACCACGATCTTCTGACATGTATTATGAGCACTGTGCATTCTGACAGAACTGCACGTAGAAGCGCAAAGCATTATGACTTCTAAGAGAAATATTGTCCCTGCCCAGAATCTTCAAAGCAGAACACACTGATCCTTTTTGTAGACTTGTTTCTAAATATTGCATTGTGAGGAGAAAACCTTTGGCCAATCAAGAAGACAAGGAGCTCTATTTTCGTGACCGTGCTAAGCACAGCACTATGGGCAATGACCGTGCACTACATCTTATACAATTTTCGTAATAGCGCAAGTGGGCTTAGGTGTTCCAGCTGTGGGTGAGTGCGTAAAATGGTGGTTTATTGTATGTAAATGAAGTGGTGCAAAGCGCAATTTGCTATTTTCCTAAGAAATAGGTAATTGCACTAAAACATTTCAAAGCATGTCTTATTTCAGAGCAAAGTCCTAAGTTCCTGCGGTTTGGAGATTCCACCAGCAGGAGGAAAAAAAAGTATATTTCCAAACTCTGAAAGTACAGAACATCAAATAATGTCCCTGACAATCACCGTTGAAGCTGTTTTAGGAAACAAACAATGTATGAGATTTGTCAAATTTTCTAGAGGTCATGGTTTATTTATTTATTTTTACAATTATTATTATCATTATTATATTTATGCTATATTTACAATTGTATTTATGATGGTAATTTCAGGTGGTTGTCTTAGAGTGATTTTTAATTTTTTTAGTTTTTACCACTTTTGATGCTATTTTTGTTTCATTTAAAGTATAATTCAAATTTTATATGCTTGGTTTGTGTGTATGTGTTTCAGGCTGATACAATCACTGTTAATACTATCCATGATTAGTGTGTCAGTAGATGAAAATAGTTCAGAATATTTACATTCTCTATCATTTAATGGAGCCTACATCCAAATCTTGACAAGGACCATGTTTCCCATGCATATAAAAGTAGCACGCCACTGTCATTGAAATATGTCTGAAATTCAACAAGGACACAGTTAACCCTGTCAAATTTGGGAACAATTATTCCCATGGTTCCTGTCTCAATATCTTCACCTTCCAATCACCGATTTTATTTCTGAAAACTGCCAGATACTCATGACAATATAAGCTAAAGGCACATATGATTGGTTAAGGGGTTACTGGGCATGAATAATAAATGTATTGTCATCTGCGTCATTATCCATTTGCCTGAGCGGAGCCAGAGAGGACATCACAGGAGATTACATCCAGTGTTGGATATACTGCTTCAAATTGAAAACTGAGGCAATATTTCAAGGTAAGACAAGTTATTTAACATGTGTTGTCAATATTGTCAATTGAAAGTCAAAAAGTTTTAGTTACGAAGCATTTATTTGTAGGAGTAGCGCATTTTTTTTTTCTGGAACAAATTACAACGTTCATCAGACAGGCAGTTAACCTCTATTTTTAAGTGCATTTGTGTGAAACTTGCTAAATAAACATTAGCTAGCAATATTATGTAAATTTTTTAGCTAAATGTCAATAACTTTTTTAACGATTTTGTCGTTTGTGGAAGATAGTCAAACCTTTTTAGTTACGAAGCATTTATTTGTAGTAGCGCTGCTAGCTAGTTTTTGTTTTCTGGAAAAAACAAGACAGTCATCGGCGAGCCTCTGTTTATATCATTTGTTTTTGGCAGTTTCTGTGAAACTTGCTAAATAAACATTAGCTACCAATACTATGTACATTTTTTAACTAAATATCAATAAAGTTTTTTGCCAATTTTGTACCTGAAGTAATGTGAGGCAGAGAGCAGATGCTGAGCAGACTATTCTTTTTTATTTTTAACTGGCCTGCTAGTTAGATAAGATATCTAGCTTGTTGATTTTCCCATGTAATTTAAAATGGTAGATATCTTTCTATAATGTAGCAGATAGCCTTAACCCTCCATCACACAGTAAAAAAAAAAAAAAAATACAAATAAATCAACCTTCAGCTGCCAAGCTATGCTACTGAGAATTTGGGGTAAAATGTGCTAAATGTGCTACAGGTTTAGTGAGAATCACCCATTCTACATAGAAATACATTTTGTTTAGTAGATTTCTTTGACTTTGATTTATTTAAAATTGCCTGCACTAACCTTTCACTCTCTGCTTTCAACATGTCCGGAGCAAGAACTCCACACACTGCAGCGACTGCATTTAGATTGTGTGTAGCTTCCTGTTCACAAGGAAAGTGTGAGTGGGCTGTCTGCAGTTGGACATTCTGGTTAGTCTGCAAGCATTTGGTGACTATTCAGTGTTTGGATTTATGAAGAACACACTGCTGGCTACCAATTGTTGTACTTTTTTTCTGTTGTAGAGATGGATAGAGACTATGGCTCCCTGCTCAGCACCCTCAGAAAACTTTTTCATACTGTTTTTTACTCACGCTGTAGTTGCTGATATATGCAGCTTTACAAACTGTCAGGGGAGGGAGCTCGTATTTAACTGTCCGTCATATTCTAGCTACCAAGGAGCTTGGATGGAGGTGACCCCCAATGAATTTTACAAACTTCTTGGGTTGCTCATTTACCTGGGGGTTTCAGTTCTCCTCGATTCCCATCGTTATTGGGTAACCAAGTCACTTAAGGGCTCGTGGACGAGGAGATTTTTGTCGCGTGACCGCTACAAGGCTCTTTTAGCAGCTCTACATTTTGTAGACCCTACCACAGAGGATAATCAGAATCGCCTTAGGAATTGCTTTATCTTATGGACCACCTCAAACAAAAATGCCTGCAGCTCTATCAGCCAAACCAAAATCTTGCAATAGATGAATGTAAGGTCAAGTCAAAAGCTTGGTCAAGATTTAAACAATACATGAAGGGCAAGCCTACTCATGGGTTTTTAAATTATGGGTAAGTGCAACATCAGATTTGGGGTATACTCTCGACTTTAATGTTTACACAGGTAGTCATGATGGGCGTGTCACTGACTTGGCCACCAAAGTAGTTAAATCGTTACTGCAGCCATTCAAAGACCAGGACCACAATGTTTGGTTTGACATTTTTACACATCCCCAGCTCTTATGGTTAAGTTGTTAGAAATGGGAACAAATGCCTGTGGGACATGCAGGGTGAATTGTAAACTGTTTCCTGCAGAATTTAAAGACATCAAAAGATGGGAGTGCAAAACAGCTCGTGGGGATATGAGATGGTGTAGGATTGAGGGGAATATACTTGTAATTCAGTGGAAGGACACGTGCAGTTACATGCCTCTCCAATTTCCACAATGGGAATGGCTCAACCAAAATTACTAGGTTTGTAAAAAATGATGACGATTGGACAAAAGAAGTAGCCCTCCAGCCCACTGTCATCAGCGATTATAACAAAAACATGGGCGGTGTTGATAGGTCAGACCAAATGATAAAATTCCTACAAAAAACTCAGATGTGGTGGAAGACTTTTTTTTTCCACTTCATAGACATTGCCGTCGTCAATAGTTTCATATTGTTTAAGGAATAGCAATACATTCATGCAGCACCAGCGGATGAGTGTAGACCGGTGAACTTAACCCAGATAGATTTCAGAGAATACCTGGCTCGTCAGCTGGGAGGTATCGATATTCACGCAAGTTTCCCTTTGCAAACACTAAAGACTGTAGTCCCTCCTTCATAATCACTCCACACAGCCCATGTCCCTACATTTGAAGAGTACTCTAGGAGATGTTGGCTATGCTATCGGAAAAGTAGGACTGAAAATAACACAAAATTAGCTTGTTGCGCGCCGGGATGTAATGGCAAAAGACTTTGCGTGTTCGCGATAGGAACTGTTTTCTGTCTTGGCACTCAGCTGAGTGTGACCAGTTTTGCGAAGAGGCCTAGGTTGGGGTGTGTTTACTGGTGTTGTTCTCCCTCCCCTCCCCTCTTTTCTCCCTTTCTTCTGTCCACAGGTATTGCAGTTGTTTGGTATTTATGAATTTATATATACTCTGTTCCTGCACTCTTTATTATAAATGTATTTACTGTAGAAAGTTCTAAAGTTTGATTTTGTATGTTTTGCTGTGTAATTCATGTGTAATTCTAATGTTCAAATTAAATAAAGTGTGTGTTTTATTGAACACATAAAATGTACATTTCAGTGTTTGTGTCCTTCAATTTCAGATACAATCTCAATTTATTATTACAGGTGCTCAAAAGGAGTATTTGAGGAGTGGTCATGTGAAATATATCTTAACATTCTAAATGTTTGTTTTATTCAATTTTCCCACTAATCACTAGTATGGTCATAAATTTTAAACAATAGATTATATTTGTAATATGTCTGCAATTCTACATTGCCCACAAAATTGTGTCTCTTTCATACACTTTAACTTTCCATCTAGCTTGTAAATAAAATGGTTGAAAATGCAAAAACATTGCTGTGTGAAATCGTATTTATAAAGGAAGATTAGCTTTAAATAATCATACATATATTTATATCATTTGAAAGCATTATGTATATGAATATAATATGAATTTGTATATGAATACCATATTCTGACACAGAATAGAATTTTCGGAATTTGGAGCTCAGGCTGGTTAATGCACAAAAGAACACAAGTATTCTACATATTTCTATTCTTTTGATTCTCTGCATACATTCCATTTGCACTGCCAAATTCTTATGAATGTGCTGTCTTTGTTTCTGTCGCTGGTGCTTGACAGAGAATGGACTATATTATAAGAAGCAATAACCAGAACAAACTTCACAATTAAATTATATTTGACCCAGCCCATTAGCACCTTGATCATGCAATTTTGGCTAACCCACTTGCACCTAGAATTAGTGCATGCTTGCTCTAAAATACCAAGACTTAGTCATTTGGAACAGTTTGCATCTAGAGTCAACACTGATCCACAAGCTGCTCAATCATAACTTGCTCTCGGACAGCCCTGACACTCCGACTTGAAATTAGCAGGTAACTTGGAGTAATATGATTCTAAATCTAGTTCCAACTCTTCTTTGCAACGAATTCCACTCTGAAAAGCTCACAAATTGGACTGAATGCTACGGTTGCAACAGTTCATGAGTCAACAGTACACTGAACTGAGAACCACTTCGGACCTGAAGACTGATAATGAGCTGTTAATTAATTGCATGCATGTGCAGAGAGTTTCATTCAGGATTCATTCATTCAGAATTAATGTTTCTAATGTGTTTTGCTTAACAGCAGAAAGTATAACATATAAAACATAGTGGAAATGCTATATGTTTATAAATTTATTGTATTACCGTTTTATCAATGTAACACACTAAACTGCCCAGCAAATTAAATTACGTGGCCATTACCTAACTGCAATGTAATTTGATGGCTAAACTTTCATTGTGGCAATGTAACGGATTACATTGTGACAAAGGAAAAGTTAAATTCCTGGATTCGTTGCCACACCGTTACTTTGGAAAGGTGCCAGTCCATCATGACAACATTGTGGCAACATCGAGGTTCAATAGTTCAAGTCAAGTGGTTTTTATTGTCGTTCAACCATATACAGTTAGTACAGTACACAGCGAAACGAGACAATGTTCCTCCAGGACCATGGTGCTAGATAAAACAACATAGGACAAACACAGAACCACATGAGACAATTTTCTTGTTGGTAACCATTTGGTCATTTTTGCCTTTAAAATTATTCTATGGGCGGATATGCAGTTGTGTAACCTAATTTATATCCTTATTTGCCCAACAGTAATTTAGAGGCTATTTAAACAGAAACAATAACGAATGCAGACTCAAAGTTAATATACTTCAGTTATTTTGACAGAGAACAGAGAAAAAAATGCAACAATAAAGACATTGAGATATATTGCCATAGAATTGCAACGAAATTCGTAAAATCCTAAATTACTTTTGTAATTAGACCAGTTTAACATCTAATGCCTTGAATTACATTTGTTAATTTAATTTAAAGCAATTTAAGGATATATAAAAATGGTTAATGATTTATTTACAATATAATCTTCAGAAGATCTACATATTTTTTTCAACAAATAATTATATTAAATTATAGCAAACATATCAAATCAGTTTGCAAAAAATTAACAATTAAAAATGAAGACAGACAGACAGACAGACAGATAGACAGATAGATAGATAGATAGATAGATAGTTATTGAGATTTATATTATATTATGTATACATTTATTTTAACAAATAGCATCAGACATATTTTCATGCATAAAAGCTTATCTTGCACTTCCATTATAAACATTTGTCATATTGTTAGCGGACATTTCAGGTGATTAAAGCAGCCAAATAGTCACAGATGCAAAAACTATTCACAGAAATTCAACTACAGTAGAAGGTAATGATGTTACTTAACCAATCTGATGTGGTTGTTAAATTTTGAGAGGGAGATGCAGCTGCTGTCTTCTGCAGTTTATGTTTGGACCAGTTGCCATGACAACTCCACTGCTAACAATACTATATAATGGTAAAAACAAGTTTTATGTATTTAGCGTCATTATGTATTTAGCGTGTGTAAAGGTCAAGGAACTTTTACACACAATATTTCAGTACATTTTTAATAAAAGTCGTTTATTTGTTAAGTAATAAGTGTTTTACCTCTGAACTCTCCTGTCAGATGCAGCAGAAGTAAAAAAAAAAAAATGTGCCTCAGAAACGTCTCGGGTTACATGTGTAACCCTTGTTCCCTGAAAAAAGCGGAATGAGATGCTGCGCTTTGCTAAGCGCTATGGAGAACGACCCAGTCGTGAATGAGCTGTGAATATGTGTGTGACACGTCAATGAACATTGACCGGAATTTATAGCCTCGGCTGATGTAGTCATTAGACGCACCTGTGGCCAGGCTATAAATGGATGCGTCACCAGGTGTCGTCAGATACTTCTTTTTGAAGAGCAGTCCTGGGACGTCCCAGTGCGGCAAAGAAGCGCAGCATCTTGTTCCGCTTTTTTTCAGGGAACAAGGGTTACACATGTAACCCGAGACGTTCCCTTTACAAAAAGCTTCACTATGATGCTGCGCTTTGCTAAGCGCTATGGGGAACGCAATGCCCACGCCGCTGCACTGGGGCTGTCCGGACCCCTGACCGTTGTGAAGTGTTCTCACAAAACGCGAGAGGTCCCAGACATGAGCTTGAGATGTCGACTCAAGGGCATAAAAGCCCGGAGTAGCAAAACATCTAACACCATAAAATCCGAAGAATGTGTGCGGAAAGGACTAGCCTGCCGTATCACAAACCTGTTCAGACATGAGCTTGAGATGTCGACTCAAGGACATAAGAGTCCGGAGTAGCGAAGCATCTAGCCCACAAAGTCAGAAATGAGTTTGAGATGCCGACCCAAGGACATAAGAGTCCGGGGTAAAGCATTTAACTCAAAAAGTTCGTACCACGAACTTGATTTGGCATGAGCCTGAGATGTCGACCCAAGGACATAAGAGTCCGGGGTAGCAGAGCATCCAGCCCATGAAGAAAATTGTAGAATGTGCGTGGAGAGGACCAGCCCGCCGCATCACAAACTTGTTCCGGCATGAGTTTGAGATGTCGACTCAAGGACGTAAGAGCCCGGAGTAGCACGAACATCCAAACTATAGAATCTAATGAATGTGTGCGGAGAGGACCAGCCTGCCGCATCACAAACTTGCTTAGACATCAGCGTAGATGTCGACCCAAGGGCATAAGAGCCCGGGGTAGCAGGAACATCTAGCCAAACCATAGATCCTGAAGAATGTGTGCGGAGAGGACCAGCCTGCCGCATCACAAACTTGCTTAGACATGAGCATAGATATCGACTCAGGGGCGTAAGAGCCCGGAGTAGCATGAACATCCAAACCATAGCTCCTGAAGAATGTGTGCGGCGAGGACCAGCCTGCCGCATCACAAACTTGCTTAGACATGAGCGTAGATGTCGACCCAAGGGCATAAGAGCCCGGGGTAGCATGAACATCTAGAAACATGACCATGAAACCAGATGAATGTGTGCGGAGAGGACCAGCCTGCCGCATCACAAACTTGCTGCAGAGAGAGACCTCTAGCCAAGGCTTTAGAGGAGGACAGCCCTCTGGTAGAGTGCACCCTAAAACCTACTGGCGAAGCTTGACCGCGCGCCTCGTAGGCCGGGGTAAAAATGTACCTCACCCAAAGTGACAGTCTGCCAGGAAGTGACCGCCCCCCGATCATGGCTTCCAAGTGAAGAATTGCTGCCCTGACTTTACGCCACTAGCAAAAGCGGTGGACATAAGTCTGAAGGGTACAGACTGGACAAAGTCTGAGAAGTCTTAGCTGCTCCGGCGTTACAAACGGCAGGGAGCAGAAGGCTTAGAAAATAACCGGCCAAGGGTCGCTAAAGGCACCTTGGGCAGGTAGTTAGGGTGAGGGTGCAAAGAATGCTTTTGGTCATTCTAGGGCAAACTCTAAACAGGCCGGCAAAAGAGACAGAGCCTGTAGGTACCCAAGTCTCCTTAGAGACGTAATTGCCATAAGAAAAACCATCTTGAGAGCCAGAAGTCTACCAAACGCTGACTCTAGAGGTCTAAAAAGGGGGTCTTACCCTGTGAAGAGGTCCTAGCAAGGACACCTCTTAGGGGGCACCCCGCCCACCAAGGCGTGGCAAACCGCAGTGGAAGCCACATAGAACCTGGCAGTGGCGAGGCAAGTGCCCGCTGACAGTTCTTTCTACAGAAAATCCAGAACTGAAGCAAACTGGCAGTTAGCTGGTTCTGTAATATGAACTTAGGGGGGGGAAACTGGGCGACTCGGGGAGAAGTAGAGGAGACATTGCGCTATCAAAAGAGGCGAAGAGGTCCTCTTCTGCCCTGTAAAATCTACCCAGATCAGTTCCAAGTGGAGGGAGCCCTAGCACTTGAAATGTTCTCGATAACCTTAAGAGAAAGCCCTGTGAACCTCAGTTGGTACCCTTAGGGGCCAAGCATGAAAGGTTTCACAATTCGGACCAGTGATGAGAAGATCCTTCCTGTTCGGAATCGCCCAAGGCGAGCCGTCAAGGAGAGATATTCGAGAAACATATCCTGTTCAGCCAGCGCAGCACCATTAGAAGGAGGCAAGACCCTTGCTGGCGAACCTTACCAAGACTCCCGGGAGCAGAAAAACCGGGGGACAAAAACGCATACAGACGTATTCAAGGACATGTAAGTGCCTTTAAGCCCAGACCCAAGGGGGCTGGGTGACTTAGGGAGAAGTAGAGGAGACATTGCGCTATCATAGAGGCGAAGAGGTCCTCTTCTGCCCTAGATTTGTAAATCTGCTCCCACACACACACGGGCATCCAGGGACAAAACTGTCCTGAGCTGCCCTGAGCCCCAAGGAGGATCTAACGTGCCAGAAATTCAGCTGACGTGAACGTGGTTCCCCCCGATGGTTTATGTAAGAGGCTACCACTGTATTACCCACCCGCACCAAGACATGGCAGCCTCAGGAGGAAGTATTTCAGGGCCAGAAATACGGCCATCAGCTCGAGACAGTTACTGTGACAACCGAACTGACGATCCTCCTATCCCTTTAAGCCGGACGACCACTCAAGGCCGCTACCCAGCCCGTCAGGGAGGCGTCTGTCGTTAGCAGCCTGCGACGACAAGACGCACCTAGAGTGGGACCCAAGATAAGAACCGGGGTCTGAACCACATAGAAAGGGAAAGAAGCACGTGGCGCGTTACCCTTATTTGCCATAGGGGACCGGCCCTCGGATAAAACCCCCTGGCTTCCAGCCACAGCTGAAGCGGTCTCATGTGCAGAAGGTCCGAAGGGATCACCGCGGACACCAACGCCATGAGACCTAGTATTCAATGATACTGACAAGCAGTGCGACCTCGACCTAGCCTAACCTTGCTCAGGGTGTTCTGAATGGACACGATTCGTGCAGGAGACGATTGTGCCTGCATCGAGACCGAATTCCATATAACCCCCAGATGCGCCAAGACGATATCCCTGTGCTGAACTGCCAGTTCTTGGAACTGCGCTAGGATCAGCCAGTCGTCTATAAAATTCAGAATGCGGATGCCCTGGAGTCGCAGAGGAGCCAGTGCTGCATCCATGCATTTCCTGAATGTGCGGGTTAATAGGGCTAGGCCAAATGGAAGAACCCGATACTGGAAGGCTTCGCCCCCGAAAGTGAACCTCAGGAACTTCCTGTGCTGTGGCTCTATATGAAGATATGCGTCCATGAGATCAATGGTGACCAGCCAAACGTGATTTTGGGCTTGTGACACGATCGTCTTGATAGTCAGCATCTAGGACTTGAACACCGAGCGGTTCAAGTCTCGAAGATCTAGAATCGGACGCAACCCCCCACCCTTCTTGGGAACCAGGAAGCATCTGCTGCAATAGCCCGACTCTTTCTCTGGAAGGGGAACATGTTCTATGGCCCCTTTAACCAAGAGATTTTGCAGTTCTTTCCACAGTAGACATGCCTGTCCCGGTTTCACGGTAGTGGGAACCACGCCGTCGAAATGGGGAGGACGGCGAGCAAATAGAATTCTGTAGCCTATTTCTACTAATTCTAAAACCCACATAGAAACACCAGGCAGAAGTTTCCACGCTGCCAGGTTCTCTGAGATGGTATTATTTCTGACACTTCCTGTTGAGGGGATGTCGAGTGTTCCACGTCCTGGATCAAGGCAGGAAGCAACGGTACACCCAACTCTTTGATGGAAGCCTCTATCACCCGAAACACCAAAGGCGGCGGGAGTGAAGAGGTTTCATAAGGGTATCGGGAGGGCCGAAGTGGATGATACACGTGCCCCGTCCCGAAGGGAACTACCCCCACAAGGCTGGGTACAAGAATGTCAGGGTTTCTTTCTCTTAGAAATCACACCCCTGAGGTCTTGCATTGGGGGCTGCTGAGGGTGACGAACTGGACCTCAGTCTTTACGAGGGGGAGCACGATTCGCCACGTTTTGTATTAGAGCCTCCCGTCTGGAAGGACCGGGGCGGGGCTGGGTGGCCGATGGCCCCTCCCCCTGAGTGAGGTGCCCACACTCAGGTCCTTCAACAAAAGCCTAGTGCGCTTGTAACACTGCCATAGTGTGCAGAGCAACACCAGCCTGACCTGCTGTCTGATAAGCTTTCCCCACAAGCGTGGAGGTGGTCCTGCACAGCTTTGTGAGGAGAGTAGATCTCTTTAGCGATGATGCCAAGCCAGGCGAGAGAAAACCCGCAGGTGTCTCTTCTACCGGCGGCATCACCGAATACCCCCGAGCTTCAGCACCAACGATAGTTGAATACACCAACGTCGAGGGCACGAAGATACGGGAAGTATACATTTTTTTTTTTTTTTTTTTCCATAAGGAACATAGAAGAAAGGAAGGGACTGATATAGAGTTCCATTCCCTCTTTTATTTATTTAATTATTTTGGCCACCAGACAGAAATTTGTCTTATAGTTTGGAGCGTTTGGGGGAGGGTCTCTTGTTCGCGTGGCCAGTCTAGCTTTAGTCAGGCCACA